>CM021107.1:641323903-641540193 GCA_007115665.2 Sequoiadendron giganteum
CCTCTCCCCCCCTCTCCCTCCCTCTCTCTCACTCTCTCTCTGTCTCTATGTCTCTCCCTCTCTCTCTCTCCCACTCCCTCTCTCTCTCTCTCCCACTTTGGCTCTCTCCCTCTCTCTCTCACTCCCTCTATCTCTCTCCCACTTTTTATCTCTCCCTCTCTCTAATGTCTCTGTCCTTCCCACCCTATCTCCCTCTTTCTCTCTCTCAAGTATCTTTGTCCTACCCTATCTTCCCCTCTCTCTTTGTCAAGTCTCCCCCTCCTATACCCTCTCCCTCTCACAGTGAATCCCTCCCTCTCTCACTCTCTCTCCCTCTCCCTCTCCCTATGTCTCTCTCTCAAGCATGTCCCTCCTACCACCTCTCCCTCTCTCTCTCAAGTAGAGGGTTTAGGGATTAAGGGTTAAGGGTTGAGGGATTAAGAGGGTATGGGGGTTGAGGGATTTTGGTATAAGGGTTAAGGGTTAAAGGTTGAGGGATTAAGAGGGTATAGGGGTTGGGGGATTAGGGTTTAAGGGTTGAGGGATTAAGAGGGTATTGGGGTTGATGGATTAAGGTTTAAGGGTTAAGGGTTGAGGGATTAAGAGGGTATGGGGGTTGAGGGATTAGGGTTTAAGGGTTAAGGGTTGAGGGTTGAGAGATTAAGAGGGTATAGGGGTTGAGGGATTAGGGTTTAAGGGTTGAGGGTTAAGGGTTGACAATTGACATGGTATAAGGATTGAGGGATTAGGGTTTAAGGTTTGAGGGGTAAGGGTTAAGGGTTGAGGGATTAATATTATAGAGGGGTTGACTGATTAGGGTTTAAGGGTTGAGGGTTGAGGGGATGACGGATTAGGGTTTAAGGGTTGAGGGTTGAGGGATTAGGGGTTAAGGGTTAAGGGTTGAGGGTTGAGGAATTAGTGTTTAAGGGTTGAGGGTTGAGGGATTAAGAGGGTATAGAGGTTGAGGGTTGAGGGTTAAGGGTTGAGGGATTAAGATTGTAGAGGGGTTAGGGTTGAGGGTTGATGGATTAAGAGGGTGTTGGTTCTCAAAAATGTAGGTTTGAACCATGAGAGGTTGCTAAGCTCTCACAATGCTTTTGGCCAACATACAAGGCCAATTGATGTAATTGTACCTTTTTCTCTTCAGGCTTTGCAAAACCTAGGTGGGTGCACCTATGTGTATGTCATTATTTACATTTCAATCCCTTCTCGAGAGAAATCTAACTCCTACTATCTAACTACCGCCCCCCTCTGCAACTGATTTTTCTGATCATTTATACATCATATCTGAAGAGTTATGACCCTTCACTGTTCTGGTAAAACCGTTTACATTCCATTTACATAAATTAAAATATTTGATTAAGTCGCCTTTCAGAAAATAAAATATTTTAACTATAGTCGTGCTTTTGATTTTTCTATTTTATATCCTCTCCCACCTTTATTTCACTTTATCCGCTCCTTATATTTTATTTCCATGCGGCCTTTATTGTGTTTACCACTATACCACGGTCTTTATCTTTCTACCCGGCGGTATGGTGGTCTTAACTGTCAAGGTCTTCTCCCAACTGTTACCACTCTACCGCGGTCATTCCTCAAGCTAGCTGCGGTATCACGGTAACCACTTCACCGTTAACTTACCACCTCTATCTCCGCCGTTCAAGTCTCCATCACTGGTTGCATCTATTCCTATCGCGCTATTGTGGACTCCTTGGTGACCATCTATGGTTGTGCGATGAATGTCCATCGACCATTTCCCATTCACTCCCTGACTGTTACCGTAGTCACCACGGTCACTGTTTTAACGGCCACGGTACCGCGGTGGCTCTTCTGACCGCTACCTCCACTGTCAATTACTGCCCATCGCGATAACGTGGTCAATGTTTTGACCGTGCACGGTGTGGCGGTAAGCACTTTATGCCTTCTCCAGAACCACTACCGCCATACCATGAGCCCCCTGATGGGAGGCCATGGTAAAGCAGTAAGACATAAAAAGTAAATATTAAAGTAGCAGAGTAAGGTATTTTAGCTTTATAAAAAGTGGTGATTTTTTTTTTTTTTGAAAGGTAATGAAATATAATGGAATCAAGTGGGGGGAATATGTGAGGGTGGTTAATGAATTTTCTGGGAAAGATAGTGAAAATATAAGGCATGAAGAAATAAAATACCTTAGGTTTTTGATGGAAATTTATGGAAAATAATAGGAAAACCCTAGGAATTTTTATGGAAATTTTGGGTTCTAATAGTGGCTCCTATTGGGGATGAGTGATTTTCCAAACCACTGCAAAAATCCAGAGTATCTTTGGTAGAGCAGACCAATCAAAGCCATGAAAAATGAAGGTGATGACAGATGGAGGGAATGAACAAATGAATAATATGAAAATGGAGCAAATGGAGAAGTGGAAAACCCTAAACTACTGTGCATGGAAGATAATTTTTTTAAGAGGCATTGCTAAGATTTTTCCATTCACTAGCAATCCTTAATCCTCTATACCTACTTTGGTTTAAAAAATTAAACCATTAGGGATAGCCCCAGGCCACCTCAAAAAGAAAAACCTACACTTTCCTTTCTCATAAACTTTGTTCTGAATAGAGCTCATCAGATTTCGTTTGAAACTATCCATTCCACCTACCCTGGAATATGCACTGTCATTGAAAACCTTCAGGAAATCATTGTATTCAATTTGATTCATATTCATCTCATTAGTCTAAATTTCATTATTCTTACTATCATATGAAAAATATTTGTCATGTTCAGCATACAAAGTGTACCCAAATTCAACAAAACATTCATAGGCATGCTCACTGTCATATGTTGCTGAATGTGCCTGCAACTGCACTGGGACCTGAAAATCTGAATACTCCTTATGGAAACCTAAAAATATGAGGGATTATGAGGGTATAGGGGTCGATGGATTAGGGTTGAAGGGTTTAAGGTTGAGGGATTAAGAGGGTATGGGGTTGAGGGATTAGGGTTTAAGGGTTGAGGGTATGGGGGTTGAGGGATTAAGAGGGTATAGGGGTTGAGGGATTAGGGTTGAAGGGTTGAGGGATTAAGAGGGTATGGGGGTCAAGGGATTAGGGTTGAAGGGTTGAGGGTTGAGGGATTAAGAGGGTGTGGGGGTTGAGGGATTAGGGTTTAACATTTGAGGGTTGAAGGTTGAGGGATTAAGAGGGTATGGGGGTTGAGGGATTAGGGTTTAAGGGTCTACCTCTTTGTCCCTCTATACCTATTTCTCTCTCTCCTTGCCTCCTCTCTCTCAATATCTCTACCGTATTTCCCTCTCTCTCTCTCACTCCCTCTCTCTCTCCTTCTCTCATATATCTCCCTCCCACTCTCTCTCTCTCCCTCTATCTCATGTATCTCCCTCCCACCCCCTACATCTCTCTTGAATCCCTTTTATCTTGATTACTCCCTCTCCCTCGAGTAATCCCTCTCCCTCCCACCCCCTCTCTATCTCTCAAGTATCTCTCTCTCACTCCTTGTATCTCTCCCATCCCTCTATCTCTCACTCCCTCTCTCTCCTACTCTCTTAGGTATCTCCTTCCCACCCCCTCTCTCCCACTTTGTCTCCCTCTCCTTCTCTCTCAAGTGTCTCCCTCCCACCATCTCTCCCTCTTCGTCTCTCTTAGCTTCTCCGTCCCAACCCCTCTCCCTCCCTCTATCTCACTCTCTCTCTCTGTCTCTATGGATTAGGGTTTAAGGGTTAAGGGTTGAGGGTTGAGGGATTAGGGTGAGAGGAAGGGAGTGGGAGAGAGATAGAGGGAGGCATGGTTAAGGGTAGAGGGTAGAGGGTAAAAGGGTTTAATGGTTTACCTTTTAAGGGTTAAGGATAAAGGATTAAGGGTTAAGGGTAGAGGGGAGAAAGATAGAGGGAGTGAGGGAGTGAGTGAGTGAGTGAGAGACATGAGAGAGAGAGGGAGGGGAGATATATAGACTCTCCCTCATCCCCCTCTCTCTCTCAAGAATCTCCCTCCTACCCCCTCTCTCTCTTAGGTCTTTCACTCACTCACTCACTCACTCACTCACTACCTCTCTCTCTCTCTCCCTCTATCTCTCTCCACTATACCCTTAACCCTAAACCCTTAACCTTTAAACCTTAAATCCTAAACCCTTAAAAAATCTACCCTCTACCCTCTACCCTCTACCCTCTATCTCTCTCCAACTCCCTTCCCCTCTCTGTCAAGTCTCTCCCTCCTACCCCCTCTCCCTCTCTCAAGTCTCCCTCTCTCACTCACTCCCTCTATCTATCTCCCCTCCATCCTTAACCCTTAACCATTAAATTCTCTACCCTCTACCCTTTACCCTCTATCTATCTCGGATTCCCTCCCTCCCTCTCTCTCTCAAGTCTCTCTCTCACTCATTCACTCCTATCTCTCCCTCTACCCTCTACCTCTGCCCTCTATAGCTTTTCCTCCTTCCTCTCTCTCTCTCACTAACTCCTATCTCTCTCCACACCCTTAACTCAAACCCTAAACCCTTAGCCCTTAAACCCTTAAGCACTCTACCCTCTACTTCTCTTTATCTCCTCCCACCTCTATCTACCTAGAGCTCTCTTTTTTTTTTTATCACCTCTCTCTCCATCCCTACCTCTCCCTCTATCTCTGCTTTCATATCTACTTCTCTCTACCTATTTGTCCCTCTATACCTATTTCTCTCTCCCTCCTTGCCTCCTCTCTCAATATCTCTACGTTCTTTCCCTCTCTACTTCTCTCTCTCTCTCTCTCATATCTACCCTTAACCCTAAACCCTTAAACCCTCTACCCTGTTAGAACCCAAAAAAAATTCATTAAAGAAACCTGAATGATTTTCCCTTTTGAACCTAAATTTTCCATCAATACCCTAAAGGATTTTATTCATTTATATCCATTACTTTCCTATTTTTTCATAATATTTCATTTACCACCTTACCCACATTTAATTTCTCATTATTTTCTTATCTTTTCCTTTAAAAATCATTTCTCCCCTTTCCAAAAATGCTCATACATTTTATACCTCTACCGATCCCTTAGTGATCACTTCATATCTTATTCACCGCCCAACCGTAGCTTCCCACAAACCAGCCCATGGTATAGTGGTAAAGAGAAATCAAGGAAACCCTTATCGCTGCACCGTGGAGGGTAATCTTGAGGGTCACGGTAGAGCGGTAAAAGTTAGAAGATGGCGGTAACAATCAATAAAAAAAATTAGTGGCTAAATGACTAGGCACAAAATGTTTACCGCACCACCTCGCGTGGTCTAAACATAGACCGTGGTATCACGGTGGTTGGTAAGTCACTGGCACGACAACAGTGCAGACAGTCACCGTGGTACCACACACGGTGAGAATGGTGACCGCGATGACTGTGGTAAACTATCAGTGGAAGGTCAAGGTAGGCAGCAAGATGGCTACCGCAATACCATAGATAGTCTACAGGGAGACCGCGGTAGTGCGGTAGCAGTCGGGAGAAGACCTTGATGGTTAAGACTGCCATACCATCGGGTAGAAAGATAACAACCACAGTATAACGGTAAACACAATAAAGGCTGCATACAAATTTTACCGTGTTACCGCGGGTATAGATTTTACTACGCGCGGTATAGCGGTGGTTGTTTGATGACTGCCAGGCTAACCCTCTACTGCACAACTGCGGATTGTTTGAAGGCTATCCTCGGTAAAGCGGTAGGGAGAAAAATTTAAAGGGTTTAGGGCAGCGGTATGGGATATAAGTCATTTTTTAGCCTTTTTGAATGGCGGTAAAGGAATTTGAATGATTTTGGATGGGAAAAATGATTTTTTATGGAAAAGATAGGGAAATATTCAATTCAAATAGGTAAAAGACCTTAGGATTTTCATGAAATTTTGGGTTCTAACAGGGTTAAGGGGAGAGGGGAGAGAAATAGAGGGAGTGAGTGAGTGAGTGAGAGAGAGAGAGACCTGAGAGAGGGAGAGTCTTGAGAGAGAGAGAGGGAGGGAGTGGGAGAGAGATAGAGGGTAGAGGGTTAAGGGTAGATGGTTAAGGGTTGAGGGTAGAGAGTTTATGGGTTTAAGGGTTAAGGGTAGAGGGATAAGGGTAGAGTGGAGAGATATAGGAGTGAGTGAGTGAGTGAGATAGAGAGACTTGAGAGAGGGAGAGGGGGTAGGAGGGAGAGGTGAAGAGAAGAGGAGGTGGGAGAGATAGAGGGTGAGAGAGGTTTAAGTGTTTGGGGTTTAGGGTTGGGGTAGAGAGGGAAATAAGGTAGAGATATTGAGAGAGAGGAGGCAAGGAGGGAGAGAGAAATAGGTATAGAAGGACAAATAGGTAGAGAGAAGTAGATATGAAAGCAGAGATAGAAGGAGAGGTAGGGATGGAGAGAGAGGTGAGAAAAAAACAAAGAGAGGTCTAGGTAGATAGAGGTGGGAGGAGATAAAGAGAAGTAGGAGAGAGGGAAGAAGAGGTAGGGAGGGAGGGATATTTAAGGAGAGAGAGGTGAGATAGAGAGAAAGAAAGTAAAGAGGGGAGGGGGAGAGAGAGGTGATAGAGATAAGTAGAGGTGTAATGAGGAAGGTAGATATATTGAGAGAGGGAAAGAGAGAGGGAGAGAAAATGAGGTATATAGGAGTAGGCTAGACAAAAAGATGTAGAGTGAATTTTGGTGGAAGAGAGAGAGGAGGGACGGATAGGTAAAGATGGATAGTTGAGATAGATAGGAGAGAGATATAGGTAGAGAGAGGGAAAAGAGATATAGAAAGAGGGGGAGGGAGAGAGGAGAGATAGAAAGAGGGGGAAGGAGGGAGAGATAGAGAGAGTAGAGAGGGAGGAGAGAGATAGATAGAGGTGATAGAGAGAGAATTAGAGAGGGAAAGAAATATTGAGAGAGAGGAGGCAAGGAGTGAGAGAGAAATAGGTATAGAGGGACAACTAGGTAGTTAGAAGTAGATATGAAAGGAGAGATATAGGGAGATGTAGGGATGGAGAGAGAGGTGAGACAAAAATAGAGAGAGGTCTAGGTGGAGAGATGTGTGATGGAGCTGAAAATTAGAGAGATAAGGAGGAACATGGAGAGATTGAGAGGGAAGGAGGGGGGAGAGAGAAAGATGTATAGAGAGATAGGTTAGATAGCGAGAAGTAGAGAGAAAAGGTGGGTGAAAGGAAGAGAGAGGGAGAGAGAGAGAGGAGGAAAAAGAGAGGTGAGATAGAGAGAAGTATAAAGGGAAGGAGAGAGAGGGGGATATAGAGAAAATTAGAGAGGGAGGGAGGAAAGAAGAGAGAATTGAGATAGAGAGAACTAGAGAGGGAATCTTAGGTCTCTCACTCACTCACTCACTCCCTCTCTCTCTCTCTCCCTCTATCTCTCTCCACTATACCCTTAACCCTTAACCCTTAAACCCCCAACCCTTGAAAAATCTACCCTCTATCTCTTTCCAACTCCCTTCCACTCTCTCTCTCTCTCTCAAGTCTCTCCCTCTGACCCCCTCTCCCTCTCTCAAGTCTCTCTCTCTCACTCACTCTCTCTATATATCTCCCCTCCATCCTTAACCCTTAACCATTAAACCCTCTACCCTCTATCTATCTCCAATTCCCTCCCTCCCTCTCTCTCTCTCTCAAGTCTCTCCCTCCTACTTCCTCTCCCTATTTTAGGTCTCTCTCTCACTCATTCACTCCTTCTATCTCTCTCCCCTCTACCCTCTACCCTCTACCATTAACTCTTAACCCTCTACCCTCTATCGCTTTTCCACTCCCTCCCTCTCTCTCTCTCACTAACTCCCTATATCTCTCTCTCCTTTACCCTTAACTCTAAACCCTAAACCCTTAGCCCTTAGACCCTTAAGCATTCTACCCTCTACCCTTAACTCTACCCTCTACTTCTCTTTATCTCCTCCCACCTTCTCTTCCCTAATAACTCAACCCTATACCCTCAACCCTTAAAACCTTAAACACTCAACCCTATACCCTAAACCCTCAACCCTCAACCCTTAAATCCTAAACCCTTAAACCCTCTACCCTCTACCCAATAACCTCAACCCTAATCCCTCAACACTTAAACCCTTAAACCTAATTAAACTCTCTACCCTAATCCCTCTCTTAGGTATGTCACTCACTCACTCCCTCTAGCTCTCTCCCATTCCCTCTCTCTCCCACTCCATCTCTCTCACTCTCTCCCACTATGTATTTCTCCCTCCCTCTCTCTCTCTCTCTCCACTATACCCTTAACCTAAACCCTTAACCCTTAAAAACTCTACCCTCTACCCTCTACCCTCTATCTCTCTCCAACTCCCTTCCCCTCTCTCTCAAGTCTCTCCCTCCTACCCCCTCTCCCTCTCTCAAGTCTCTCTCTCTCTCACTCACTCTCTCTATCTATCTCCCCTCCATCCTTAACCCTTAACCATTAAACCCTCTACCCTCTATCTATCTCCAATTCCCTCCCTCCCTCTCTCTCTCTGAATTCTCTCCCTCCTACTTCCTCTCCCTCTTTTAGGTCTCTCTCTCACTTATTCACTACTTCTATCTCTCTTCCCTCTACCCTTAACCCTCTACCCTCTACCCTCTAACCTCTACCATTAACTCTTAACCCTCTACCCTCTATCACTTTTCCACTCCCTCCCTCTCTCTCTCTCATTAAATCCCTATATCTCTCTCCTTTACCCTTAACTCTAAACCCTAAACCCTTAGCCCTTAAACCCTTAAGAACTCTACCCTCTACCCTCTACTTCTCTTTATCTCCTCCCACCTTCTCTTCCCTAATACCTCAACCCTATACCCTCAACCCTTAAAACCTTAAACACTCAACCCTATACCCTAAACCCTCAACCCTCAACCCTCAACCCTCAACCCTCAACCCTTAAATCCTAAACCCTTAAACCCTCTACCCTCTACCCTCAACCCAATAACCTCAACCCTAATCCCTCAACACTTAAACCCTTAAACCCAATTAAACTCTCTACCATAATCCCTCTCTTAGGTATGTCACTCACTCACTCCCTTTATCTCTCTCCCATTCCCTCTCTCTCCCACTCCCTCTCTCTCACTCTCTCCCACTTTGTCTCTCTCCCTCTCTCTCCCTCTCTCAGATATCTCCCTCCCACTCTCTCTCTCTCCCTCTATCTCATGTATCTCCCCCACCCCCTCCATCTCTCTCGAATCCCTCTATCTTGAGTACTCCCTCTCCCTCCCATTGTCTCTCTCTCTCCCTCTATCTCATGTATCTCCCCCCACCCCCTCCATCTCTCTTGAATCCCTTTATCTTGAGTACTCCCTCTCCCCCAAGTACTCCCTCTCCCTCCCACCCCCTCTCTATCTCTCAAGTCTCTCTCACTCCTTGTATCTCTCCCATCCCTCTATCTCTCACTCCCTCTCTTAGGTATCTCCTTCCCACCCCCTCTCTCCCACTTTGTCTCCCTCTCCTTCTCTCTCGGGTGTCTCCCTCCCACCCCTCTCCCTCCCTCTCTCTCACTCTCTCTCTATCTCTATGGATTAGGGTTTAAGGGTTGAGGGATTAAGCCTCACTTATGTCACAATCCCTCTCTGTCAGGCCTCACTTACCTCCCACCCTACTTTCTTAGGTCTCTCCTTCCCACCCCCTCTCTCCCACCCTTTGTCTCTCCCACTTTCACTCCCTCTCTCTGAAGTCTCTCCTTTTTAGAGGAACATATTTGGCGAGCGCCAAATGGGTTTTACCTTGAAATGGTAAAAATAAGGGTTTACCCCATGATTCAGGCCCACATTCTCCTGTGTTTGTCTGGTTCACGCTTTATCTGAGTCAGAAACACCTTTTTTTTTTCTGCAGTTGACTTCATATTGTACCAATCTATGCTTGATCCATCACCTTTTTACCACCAATCTGCATGGTAGACAACGTAGAAGAAGATATTTTGAAGTTTCTACATCATTTTACATTATCTGAGGTAATATATTCATTTTGGTAAATTGAAATGTTTGTATTTAGTATATTTGTTTGTTTTTGACAATATAAACTAAATTTCCTTAATGATTTTATTAATCATAACAATTGGACTTAGAATTCAACATTGAATTAGATGGGATTTGCATAAAAAAGTTCAATTTTTATGAGTTTGAAGAACAAAAAAAATAAAAACATGACATTTACTTAACATAAATTTACTTATGAATTCTATTTGCATTGCTTATAGTAGTCCATTTCCAGCATGGCTAGTGGAATTCACTGTATTTCATTCTTTTTTCAACTAATTTGGAAAACCTCATTGCCAAAGAAATAGTGAATAATGATAAGATATAGCATCACACACCCTTCTTTGAATCCATATTCTTCATGACTTTGTTGACAATCAAAAATTTGGTTTTGAGAAAAATAAACACAAGAGTCTCTAGTTTTCATTTAGGTGGCAGCAATCTATACCCTAGGTTTGTGATTTTCATTGATTTGTTGTATTGAATGGTTTCCACCCCTCTCTGCACAAAATACATTAATTACTTTTGTTATATGTGTGTTTGTGCACATGTAGCATTCAAGGTCATGCCGAGGAAACAACCGAAGCCTCTAACACCAGAAGAACATGCAGTTAAAAATGCAAGGAGAATAGAATAAAAAAATGTAGCTTGTGAAGCAAAGGAATTGCAGCCCATACAACCACAAATTCCCGTGCAATCTAAGAGAGATGTCAAATTGGAAAAACAAATGGAACGAATGAGGAAAGTTTGTGGAAGAAAAGGAATGGATATAGAAGTTGGGGGCACATCATCAACCATAGGTGAAGCTCAATGCACATCTCTAGTTGAAGACACATTGACAACAACATGTGGTTTTCTAGGTACATCGGAAATCACATCTATAATTGAAGACACACCATCAAAAACATTGCGTTTTGAAAGTACATTAGCAAACACATCTCTATTTGAAGGAACTCCATAAACGACATCTCAAGTTGGAGGTACAACATCATTTACATGTCAATCTCAAGGTATGTCATCAATTGCACTTGCAATTGAAGGTACATGATCTATCCCTGATGTTGTTGACCTTCCCAATATTGACACAAATTTACATTTGAGAACTCCTCCTAGAGTTTTGCATAGAAAACCTACATTTTTGATTGATATTGATTCCAATGTTTTGAAATGGATGCCTAATAATATTCCAAAACGTAAATGTCAAAGATATGCATAAAGGATATGGAGTTTGTTTTTTGCGAAGCTAAGTGAGGGTGGAAGATGCCAACTATTTGTTGAAATGATGAGGCAACTCAAATTTAGGCCCACCATGAAGGCTCTTGGGATAAGAGTTTTGAATGACTCAAGTGAAAATTCCATTGTAAATAACTTGATGAGTGCATACTAGAGCATAGGTTCCACCTCACGCATGAAGGATAGTTGTGCCACACGACGTGTGATGACAAGAACACTGTTACGCAATCAAACAAGGAACAAGGTGAACCTTACAAAGGCAAGTAAGTCTTTGAAAATAAGTAGATCATCTCTAATGAGAGCCAGAGGAAGGCGTGAAAGAGTGGAGGATCCAAATAGCAATGAGTTATGGGCATTTTCGGGTAGAGTGCCACAAAAAGACAAAAGAATTGCTCAAGGCTTGAGATCTTTAATTGTGAATTATTGTAAGGATAACACAAGGACCTCTCCTAATCAAAGAGATGTTGTAAGAAGGAGAATTGGTAGTAAAAACCGTGAGCCACATCCAATGCATTATTTGGATACCACTCAAACCCAATTTTTTGCTGATTTTGTACAAAAGTTTCCTGAAATTAAAATATGTCAAAGGTATTTTGAAATGCTAAAGCCTTTTTATGTCAAAATAAATCACACATGCACTACTTGTTGTTGTAGGGTTCATATTTAGTTTTCTAACCATTATGGTGTTTATCGACGTATATGTGTAGATATGCATACTGACAATGTTTTACAGGAATGTAACATAATGCCTCCACCTAAATCATCAAGGAACTTTTTGTCTTCCATTTTATGTGAAAGAGAGGATGGTCAAATTTTTTACAAAAAATCATGTTTGGATGGCACATGTGATCATGGTGGTGGCATGCAACATTTGCCAATTTTCCAACACATGGCTAGTACACACACAATTGGAGACAAAATTGTGGAATTTGGCAAATATACGACAGTGGCATACAGTCTAAAAGATGGGAAAGAAGCAAAGAATTGTGAATTGGTCAGTGATAAGATTCCAGTGTATCAGTTTATGAGCATTTTCCGTGATCGGGTGGTTTATGATTATGAAATGCATACACATAGAGCACAATGGTTGGACTCACAGTTCAAGTTATGCAAGGACACATTTCCACTTCGTCATATCATTTCAGTTGTTGACTTCACTGAGAACTACACACTACAACCACAAAACGAGGTGCAATCACAGTACTACAACTCCGTGAAGGTTGCTATATTTGTACATATAGCATTCATTCAAGCAAATGATAGTACAGAGGAAAATAGGAAAGTATCACTTTTACATCAGTGATGATCGCACACATTCTACAGAGTTTGTTCAAGGTTGCTTTCATATGTTCTATGTTGATCTGGCTAGGAGGGGCATATCATTTAGTCAGCATATCATATGGTCAGATAATTGTACATCACAATTCAAGAATGCCAGAATGTTTTACTGGTTGAGCAGGTAGCATAGGATTGTGGTGTTCAGCATGTGTGGAACTTCTCTGAAGTCGGGCATGGAAAGGGGGAGCATGATGGAGTAGGTGCATGTATCAAAAGAGCCCTAGCACGAGAAGAGTTAAAGTACACAAATAGTGTAAACTTGATAGATGCAAGATCAATTGTCCAATGGTGCAATGGTTCATGGGTCCAGGTAGTGAAGGTAATTCTTTAGTTCGTAGATTTTTTCATTTAGTAGATGATACTAACATTGGAAAATATGAGAATTGTTGTACACTAATAGGATCGAGCGAGCTACACTCTTTTAGAAGTGCCAATGCAAGTACATGGACTATCCATACAAGGAAGATGGCATGCTTTTGTTATGCATGTACACTTCAATCATGGAATGATTGCGAGTCAACATAGTGGGTTGATGAATGGTCTGTAAGAAGTCTAACTCCACTTGACACTTATCAGGTCCCGACGGCTCTACAAATCACGGAGATGCAATCATCCATTGACTTTGATCATGTATTAGACCTACTAGAATCAGGTAATATATCTTACTTACAAGTTTTATTATGTTGCTTAGTAAATAAATCTAACAAGATGAACATATCAATGCAGGGCATGTTTATGCGGTGATTGCAGATGAAGACAATGAAGAGGGTACATATTATTACCTGTGCCATTGTATCAAGGCCAAAAAGAAATTGGAGTCCCTAGTTATAGATGGAGAAAACATAGAATATCCTACAGGTTCGGTGGTTGTTACTGGAACATAGCTTCGAAGGTATCCAGTTAAGAATGTTGCAGTTTGGTTGTTTAAGGACTTCGACACGCATCATAAAATTCTTCACTATTCGAACCTTTTCATCGCCACCAACATTCATTTGATCAAATATAAGGGTAGACCTATGAACAAGAACTTGTGGAAAGTGCGTGAGTCTGACCACGAGGCAATAATCGACACAATAAAGACTAGAGCAGACCCAAATGGTTCTTTGGATTGATTTGTAAGTATGCACATTGAATTTGTAAAGCCATGTTATTGATCACTCTTTTGGACCAGCACCTTGCAATAAGGATTTTTCACGATTACTGTTTGATGTCATATGCATTTACGACTGTCATTGATCCTTTTTTGATTGTGACTGTAGGTAATACTGAAGTTTGTCAAAGTATATAAGAAAAGAACAACATCGGTTGCTAGTGCAAGTGTTCAGTGGTATGAGAAACATCGGTTACTGGTGCATTTTCTGGTTGTCAATCTTCTCTTTCTTTTCCATCTCCTAGATTTATCGGATTCTTAAATGCTACATGTTTTATGTTAAGCCTCTCAGTGATATATTTGAAATTTATACGTAGGGTCATCGAGAGATGATAAAGTAGTGAAGGGGCACATCACCATTGTAGGACCTTCAATAGATCTCCTTATCTAGCATGCATGAAGGTGATAGTGGGTCTCGTTAGCTGTATGACTGACATTATTTAGTTATTGCTCTTTTAATGATTTTTATGTGAGTTTATGTCTAAGATTGAGAGGCTTTTGCAGGTTTTTTGTGGACCAAATTCCTATGATACTACACAACCACAGAGAGGCTACTACCCATGTGTTTCGTAGGGAGCAGGGGATGTACATGTTTTGAACCATTTTGGAATAGAAAAACAAAACTGGGCAGCAACTCCTTTTGTCCTTTTCTCAACTACAATATATTTCATGATTTGTGTTGGAAATGGGAGGATTATTTCACTACATGTATTGCTACAAGTATTGACAAATGGGAAGATTTTCAAGATGTCCTTTCATCATTATTATAATATTTGTCATTGACTTACTGTATTTTTTGATATATTAAAATTATGAGAAATTAATACATGCAAATGTGTATATTCCTTAATATATGCATAATTAAATGTGTATATTACATTTAAAATTAGTTGTAAAGCTTCATGGTTTACATTTAAAGAGTTAATTGAAGACTCCACATTCATAAGGACCTATTGTTGCATACACAACCATAGCTCTTGGAGTCTTGAGACACTGACTGACATAGACTTGACATTTATAGGACATTGACTGTGGTGAGTTAATTTTATTTTCAAGCACTTTATAATCATACACTCACTGTACTTAACAACTGATCACTACTCATTTCTAATCTGTCCTTTTCATTTGCACATTGCCATGTACAGTGACCCTTCACAGTTCCCTTGTGTTCATACATTCATGATGCTTGTCTTAATGAATAAACTTCATTTAAATCTATTTTCCTTTGATGAAAGGATGATTTTCTTCATACCTAAACAAGTGGAATCACTTCAAGCTACGTTCAACCGGATCGATCCCTTAAGGGTCCAAAGTGCAAAATGGCTGCGAAATTCAACATGCTATTAATCAGACACCATGATGCTTAGAAACTTCTCATCTAATCCTACAAGATCATGTTGGGCCCATCTACAATAACCTCTCTCGATTTTTACTATCTCAAAGGCATTTTTCTGTGCTAGTGAATTTTCACTTGGGGAAAAAGTTGTCAAATGCAAGTAGTTGAAAGTTGCAAAGTGGTGCAACTTTTGTTCTGCAGGTTGTGTGACCAAACGAACTATTCCAATGCATCCAGGTGGGTACGTTTATGCTAGGAAAGGTCCTCTTTTGCACCCAAACACGCAGAATCACTCCGAGCTACATTCAACCGAATCGATCCCTTAAGGGTCCAAAGTGCAAAATGGCTGCGAAATTCAACATGCTAATACTCAAACACCGTGATGCTTAGAAACTTCTCATCTAATCCTAGAGGATCACATTGGACCCATCTACAATAACCTCTCTCGATTTTCACTATCTCGAAGCCATTTTCCTGTGCTGGCAAATTTTCACTCGGGGAAAAAGTTGTCAAATGCAAGTAGTTGAGAGTTGCAAAGTGGTGCAACTTTTGTTCTGAAGCTCATGTGACCAAACATATTGCTCCAATGCATCCGGGTGGGTATGTTTATGCTAGGCATGGTCCTCTTTCACACACAAATACGTAGAATTGCTCCGAGCTACGTTCAACTGGATCGATCCCTTAAGGATCCAAAGTGCAAAATGACTGCGAACTTCAACATGCTATTACTTGGACACTGTGATGCTTAGAAACTTTTCATCTAATCCTATGGGATCAAGTTGGGCCCCTCTACAATAACCTTGCTCGGTTTTTTCTATCTTGGAGGTTTTTTCCTATGGTGGTGAATTTTCACTCGAGGAAAAAGTTATCAAATGCAAGTAGTTGAAAGTTGCAAAGTGGTGCAACTTTCGTTCTGCAGCTCATGTGACCAAGCAAACTATTCCAACGCATCTGGGTGCATACGTTTGCACTAGGCATGGTCCTCTTTTGCACCTAAACACGCGGAATCGCTTTGAGCTATGTTCAACCAGATCGATCCCTTAAGGGTTCAAAGTGCAAAATGGCTGCGAAATTCAACATGCTATTACTCGGACACCATGATGCTTAGAAACTTTCCATTTGATCCTACAATATCATGTTGGAGCCATCTACAATAACCTCTCTCAGTTTTCGCTATCTCGAAGGCATTTTCTTGTGCTGACAAATTTTCACTCGGGGAAAAAGTTATCAAATGCAAGTAGTTGAAAGTTGCAAAGTGGTGCAACTTTCATTCTGCAGCTCGTGTGACCAAATGGACTGTTCCAACACATCTAGGTGGGTACTTTTACACTAGGCATGGTCCTCTTTCACACCCAAACATGCAGAATCACTCTGAGCTACGTTCAATCAGATTGATCCCTTAAGGGTCCAAAGTGCAAAATGGCTGTGAACTTCAACATGCTATTACTCGGACACCATGATGCTTAGAAAATTCTCGTCTAATCCTATGGGACCATGTTGGGCCCCTCTACAATAACCTTGCTCGGTTTCCACTATCTTGAAGGATTTTTTCTATGGTGGTGAATTTTCACTCGAGGAAAAAGTTGTCAAATGTAAGTAGGTGAAAGTTGCAAAGTGGTGCAACTTTCGTTCTGCAGATCGTGTGACCAAAAAAACTATTCCAATGCATCCAGGTGGGTATGTTTATGCTAGGAATGTTCCTCTTTTACACCTAAACACGCGGAATTGCTCTGAGCTATGTTCAACCGAATCGATCCCTTAAGGGTCCAAACTACAAAACGGCTGAAAAATTTAGCATGCTATTACTCGAACACCATGATGCTTTGAAAATTCTCGTCTGATCCTACAAGATCACATTGGGCCCATCTACAATAACCTCTCTCCATTTTTGCTATCTCGAAGGCATTTTCCTGTGCTGGCGAATTTTCACCTAGAGAAAAAGTTGTCAAATGCAAGTAGTTGAAAGTTGCAAAGTGGTGCAACTTTCGTTCTGCAGCTCGTGTGACCAAATCGACTGTTCCAACACATCCGAATATGTATGTTTATGCTAGGAATGGTCCTCTTTCACACCTAAACACACGGAATCGCTTTGAGCTGCATTCAATCGGATTGATCCCTTAAGGGTCCAAAGTGCAAAATGGCTATGAACTTCAACATCATATTACTCGAACATCGTGATGCTTAGAAACTTCTCGTTTGATCTTATAGGATCATGCTGGGCCCCTCTACAATAACCTTGCTCAGTTTTTTCTATCTCAGAGGTTTTTTCCTATGGTGACGAATTTTCACTCGAGGAGAAAGTTGTCAAATGCAAGTAGTTGAGGCATATTATCAAACAATTCACTGCCTTGTCTATGGCTTGTCATGGCATTCCATCACCATGAGACCATTTTTTCTTTGAGGAATTTTTTTCAAAAAGTTCATTGGCTTGTCTATGCTATTGCTTACTATTATGCTTTCATAGATTTTTTCCAAGCATCCATAGCTTGTTCAAAAGCATCTTCTTTAGGATTTTAGCCATAGAAAGAAGGCAATGAACTATTTGATAAAATGCTTTGGTAGACATATATGAAAAATGTCATAGCATAGACAAGGGAATGAACTATTTAAAAAAATGCCTCAAAGAAATGTGGTCTTGTGGAATGCCATGACAAGCTAAAGCAATTGGCAGTTGCTCCTAGTTATTAGTTATGCAATGTGAAGTAATTGCATAATTGCTTAGGTTGACTTTGTAAAAAGCTATATTGTAATTGAAATTTTGTCATCTATCGGCATCTAGTTATTCGTTATGCAATGTGAAGTGATGCCTTGAGTTTGAAAGATGTGCAATGCATGAATAAAAACTAAAAAAATCTATTTTCTACATTTCATTAGTTAAAATCTTTATTTTATTTGCTCTCTATATCTCTATGCTATGGAAATGCCTTTCGATTTCAAAAAAGATAGTTTTTATCTCTTGTTATACAATTTTTTATGTTTTTTTATCTCTTGTTATAAAAAGGAGCAGATATACAATGTTAAAGAAGAGTGAAAGCACAACTAAATTTA
Organism: Sequoiadendron giganteum; assembly: GCA_007115665.2. Taxonomy (NCBI): domain Eukaryota; kingdom Viridiplantae; phylum Streptophyta; class Pinopsida; order Cupressales; family Cupressaceae; genus Sequoiadendron; species Sequoiadendron giganteum. The sequence goes on from CM021107.1 coordinate 641,341,876, forward strand.
TCATTTCAAAGCAATTTTTTTGATGCATTTTTTCAAATAGTTCACTGCCTTCTCTATGCTATTGCTTACTATTATGCTTTTGATATATTTTTTGAAGCATCCATAGCTTGTTCAAAATCACTTGTTTTAGGCTTTTAGCCATAGCAACAAGGCAGTGAACTATTTGAGAAGATGCTTTGGTAGACATGTATGAAAAATGTGGTAACATAGACAAGGCAGGGAACTATTTGAAAAAATATCTCAAAGAAATTTGGTCTCATAGAATAGCATGATAAGAAAATGCAATTGGCAGTTGCTCCTAGTTATTAGTTATGCAATGTGAAGAAATTGCATAACTGCTTAGGTTGACTTTGTTCAAACTATATTGTAATTAAATTTTCAGCATCTATCAGCATCTACTTATTAGTTATGCAAAGTGAAGTAATGCTTTGTCTTTGAAAGATGTGCAATGCAATGTAATCAATGACATGAATATAAACTACAAAAATCCATTTTTTATAATTCATTAGTTAAAATATTTATTGTATTTTCTCTCTACATTTCTATATGCTATGTAAATACCTTGCAATTGTATTTAAAAGGCTTAATAGGTCAGTTAGGTGGTATTTGCAAAATCAAGTTGTGAATGAATGGTAATTAAGAAAAAAATTGGAAAATTTCCATCTTAGAAGTCTAACAAAGGGTGGTTATGGTGTTTGATTGGCTCAAGGGGTAGTTGGAAGGTGGTATCAAGATATATTGATGTAATACCCCGAGTTGAGGGTTGATTTTGTTCAGTTTCTAATAAGAAAATATACTTGAAAACACTGATCACTGGTTTTCTTTGTTTTCCTGAATTTTCTTTGCCTTGCACAGGCCCATACAAGTCTATAATGACTTGAGGCTTTGGATACTTGATTGAATATGTGTTTACTCTCTTTTCATCTATTCTGAGGGTTTAAATCCACTGTTGGTGTGTGTGGGATCAGCAAACTTGGTTACTGCTCTGTTTTTTGTGTTGGGGGTTTTGAGGGCAACACCATGACACATTAGCCAATCCACCTACTGTTCTGACCCTTTTGCTCAGTGGATTATCATGTACCATGATTATTTTGGTGTATGAATACTTTGGAGGCCGAGAGAATGAATAAACTCAGTGGTGTGTGAAGTTCTAATGTTGTTCAGGGGTGTTTCCACCATGAAAGTAAGGAACTCAAGTATTGAATCTAAGAAATACTAAAAGGAATGGGATTGTGAGTGTCTTTTAAGTTAGGTCAGAGGTATTGTGGCATTTTTGGACCTTTGGAAGGATTGGGGGAGGTCTAGAGTTACGAGTTTCTTTAAAACCCTTGTTTTTGTGAAGGTTTAGGACGGTTTGTGAGTAGAGGAATAGAAAAAGTTCTTGGGGCTCTTAAAATGGGAGAATCCTAAGTTTGGTGAGCATCCCTAAGACTATTTCAAGTTTCCTTGGTTTGGAGGTGAGTTTGTGAGGGGGTTACTGTGGAAATTAGGCCTAATTGTGAAGCCTAGAGCGAAGGAGGTGTATTGAAAGTTCATGTTGGTCCAAAAGACTTAATATTGGTTTTGGCATATGTTGTGTAACCTTGAAAAGGGTATCTTAATCCACCTTTAAATGGTCAGGTGTTTTGGAAAGGTTGGGAGAAATTAGGCTTGGACTGGGTTTTGAGTTTGGTGCAAGAGCACCTACACCACATCATCATTTTTTTTTTATTTGAATACATCAATAGGAAAATGTTAGTGTCTTTAGGTTTATTTTGTCTAATAAGCTTTGAGAGATCAAGCATAATGCAAATAAAGGGTGTTTTGTGTCTTAGAAGTCAATTAGAAATCATATAAGTTGTAAAATGCTGACAAAGTAACTTTACAACAAACAAATGTAATTAAGGGACCAACTAATCCCAAGGTTGGTTATGGCATTGGGGAGAAGATGGTTGTTGGAAAATTCTTTAAAAATCCTTACCAAGGCTCGAATGAGAGAGTGGAAGAAGTTTTGTAACAATTTTACACAATAAACACCACAATTTTGAGCAATTTTATAGAAAAATACTATTTTCTTGATCTTTTTGAGTGTTGTACGGGCACATACAGGTTCTTCATGGTCTAATAATTTCCAATGATGTGTCTATATTTTTTATAATTCATTTATTTTTTATTTGGTGTCTTAACTCTTTGTTTGTAGAGAGAACCAACACAAACAGTGACTGTCCCAGTGTTGCTGAATCAAGGGTTTGAGGGAAAATTTGTGATGTAACAGTCAATCCACTTGTTGTTTGCTATTGTATCTCAGTGGATTGATTGAAAACATGTTAGAATAAGTGTTTCAACTCATTTTGGAATAAGGAGTCATAATTATGTGGTGTTTTTGTGACTGTTCTAAGATTGAACAAGGGTTTTCCAACATGGAAGTGAGGAACCAAAGAGAGGTTTTTAAGAATTAATGCCTATAAGGGTTATGTGAGGGTTTCATGAGTCTGTGCAGAAGTATTTTGAGGTGTTTTGGGCTTTGGAATTGTTGAGAGAGGTCTGGAGTTGTATGCTTCTTTAAAACCCTTGATTTTATGAAGGTTTAGGAGGGTTTCTTAGGTTTTGTGAGTTAGAGGCTCTGTAGACACAAACTAATGACAAAATTTGAGGTTTGGCACCATGAACTAAGACTTTCCAAGGTGTTTGGATAGATACCTAAAGTTGGAAGGGTGGTCCCTTTGGAAAAAAAAGGGCTAATTGTGAAGCCAAAATTGAAGTAGGTGTGCTAAAACTCTATGTCGGTCCAAAAGAGAGACCACTATTTCTTTGGTATGTTGTGTAGCAATGAAAAGGGTATCTCAATCCATCTTGTAATTGTATATTTTTTTGCAAAGGTTGGGAGAAATATGGAAAAAACTGAGTTTTGAGTACTACAAGAATAACCAGTCACAAATGTGAGTTTTGGAAACTTTGATGAATCTGACTTAGGGATTGTTGTCAATTGATTCAATTGTCATTGTATGAATGTTGATGGTCTTTGTAGGGCCTTGGTGGAGTCTTGTTGTTCATTTGCAAGGTTGAGGAGTTGACACCCTGAGGGTGGGTTGATGCCTATTAGGTTGAATCATTATGAAGAAGATTTCTTGATTGAGAATTGACATTTCCATTGTTGTGAGTCTTCTCCACCTTGGCTCTGCATCAGAGTGCTACAAGGGTGGATTGTTGGGTAAGGTGTTGAATGAAGAGTTTGGTTTGATGGGGCTTTGAGGTTGTGTAGATTGCTCAAAATAGGTTGTATTAATCTTGTTAGGAGCCCCTTGAAGGAAGGTTGTCAAACTGATTGGGTTTGAGCCTCCTTGCCTCTTCATCAGTGAGGCACAAGTAATTAAAGCATTCCAAAGGATACAAACCACCACAAATGGATCTTATTTATACAATATGCTTTAGATGGGGCTTATTGAGCATTCAACAGTAATTAATTAAGCATTAGATGTAAATAAAATCCATGCCTACAACATTCAAGCATACAACTTACACGATACACATGATAACATCTTTCAAGAATGGCAGTAGCAAAATAAGAGTTTCTTTAATCAAAAATCCGAAAGGCTATACAATGATATATATTGATAAAAGTATATAAATATATCAAAAAAAACCATATAGGCTTAGTACAAAGGAGCCATTTGGACATAAAATATCATGTATATATATCAATAGTACAAAACATATGTTCCAAAATGCCACATAGGCATACAACAAACAACACTAATACATAGTCATTTCCCTCTAGGGGAAGGAAATAGATCCCGTGCTACCTTCGAAATTCAGTTGGATGGAGTGACTATTGCTTGTCTTGTCTTTCGAACATACCTGCTACTCCTCTCTTTACTCTGGAACTTCAACTGATACAATTAAAAGTAAAGATGTTAAAACATAGAAATTGAATTATGGAATGGCATATAACAAAATATAATCACTTACCGCATACATATAGTCATCATGCACATTAAAGCATCACCATGTCCACAATCTGGAGTGACAACCACCTATAGCAACCATGAAGATAGAAATTAAACTACATAAAATTATCATGAAAATTTTCTATAATAGACCATAAAAAAGAAAATATAATGTCAAATCGACTAATATATTCCATACCTCTCTCAATGGATCAGAACTGGCTATTGCTGCAACAACTCCATGGTCCATCGTGCCACCAACATCACCAGGGCTATCTCTTGTCAACAACTACAAATGAAACAATATCTCAGGTATCATGTTGATAGAGGAGAACATAATGTGACACGATCAAGGAATCCTTGAATGCAATGTTTGTGTTCCTCATCAATTTTTTAGATTTGTATATACGCAAAATTATGAAAACTAGCTAACATAGATTTACAACCCTATTAATGAATAAAGGCTACCTGATTGTACGTTGTTTGAGGATATGAATCGCAAGGTATGGAGGAAGAAGGTGCACTAGGAAACTATTTGAAATCTGAAGCATGTTATGAGACAAGCATTCAAATATAACATTCAACTATTCAAATGCAATAATAATATCTTTAATACTAGTTGCATACCTGTGGAATCATCGTCAAGAATGTATAAGGGTCTGTAGGAATAGAGCATCCCTCATGAACAATGCAATCCTGAAATTTCATCATATCAAAATTCTACTAATTTAGTTATTCTTAAATTTCAAAATATATTTTAATGAACAACATTAAAATAACTTGCTAAATTTTACTTGAGTGTCAATGCTGAATGTATCATTCAGAATATCATCTGTGAAAGCCATCGCCTCTACAACTGACATAGGCTATGTAGCTACATCATGCGCACCATGATAATCGTACATGCAAACAACACCACAAGCACCACAATGGTGGGGTGGAGCTCAGGGCCTATGTCCACCTCTACACTGTCCTTAACAATGGAAGGAACAATGACATGCTCCACCATGGGTCTACCCAAGGCTCTCGGTGCCAACTATGGATTACGTCGTGCAACAGGTCTATCGTATGTGGAGCCCCCACCTCTACCTTGAAAGTCTAAGATGTCAAAATAGTTTGGCATTTTATTGAGGAAAAACTCGCAATAGAGTTTCCTCAAAAAGTATTGTGGCACCTCATGGTTATTCCATGGAGGTTGGTCAAATACCATCCACCACTGCTCCCAAAATTTATTTCTAATTAAATCATGGTGGCACCAATGGATGGGGAACCTCCTGCATGCATGGGATAAAGGTTCATTGGTTTTTGGGTCTTTAAATAGGGCACACAACTCGGCTTTGCTAATTTTTAGTTTTTTGACATCTGCATATGACAAACCATTAGCATAAAATTGCCTCATCTCATCTCTCTTAGTTGACCAAAAATTCATTTGCTTGCTCATTTCTCCTACATGAGTTAAAATTGACTTCAATGATTCAACAATTCCTCTCCTATAAGGGTGGGTTTCGGCATGCTCAGTTAATCTTGCAATTAATTGTTGAATGTCTCTTTTATTGTTTTCAATTTGATTTTGAATATTTTCTTGTGTTCCTTGAGCATGCCTATGAATTGATGGAGGGGTTTCGGTTTGTTCTTGTATAGGAGGCTCTTGATGAGGGGGTGATTGTGAATTCTCAATGTTTTGAGGTGGAGATTCATTCCCTGAGAATTAGAACAAAGTTTTATTATAAAAATCTATTTAAAGTTGCATTCCAAATGAAATTCGAAATAAATAGAATAAAAATACACACCTCTTTGCAATCTTTGACCTCTCCGATGTGTTGGTGGAATTCTCATGGAAAATGGCAAGATAAGGATGCAAAGAATGGAGGAGATTTGGCGAGCGCGAGTTGCAGACCTGAAATCTTCCTTCTCAAGCCGCAGGTTGAAGACAAAATGAGGGTTCCAAACCTGAATTTTGCATGTTATGTCTAGAAAGACATTTGGCACATGCCAAATTTGGCATGCGCCAAATGGATTTCTAGTCATTTGGTGTATGCCAAATTTGGCGTGCGCCAAAGGCCTTATTTCAGGGTTTTTTTGTCATTTTTCAATTTGGCACCTAAATTGTGTCACAGATTGGTGCACTTACCCATAACACCGACCTACACCAATAATTACTCCCCCTGAGTTCAACAACCAACAATGCCACTACCTACTCCCCTTGAGAGGTAGCCTCCAACATCAGTCCAGAACAGAGAATGAATCTTGAAATCCTTTGGACTAATGTATATCCTTATGCATCTAGTTCAAAGAATGAGGGGTAATAACCCCTAAATTTTCCTAGAGACACTCAAAAGTATCCTTAGGAAGAGGTTTAGAAAATATATTAGCAACATGATCCTTTGTACGTACATACTCAAGCTTCACCCCATTCTCTACAACCTTCTCTCTCAAAAAGTGATACCAGATTGAGATATGTTTTGTCCTTGAGTGCATCCCTAGATTCTATGAAATATTAATAACACTTGTATTATCACAAAAGAAATAAATTGGTTCATCATATACCAGTTTGATATCCTTCAAGATTTGGCTCATCCACAACACTTATGTGTAGCAAGATGTTGTTGCAATATATTCCACCTCTACAGTAGATAAAGACATTGAATCTTACTTCTTCCTTAGCCAAGACACCAATCTACATCCAAGAAAGAATGCACCACCACTTGTAATTTTCCTATCATCCATAAAACCTGCCCAATCTAAATGTGTGTACAAGCACTCAGAGAAAAATTAGTATCCTTTGGATACCACAAACCATGTACCAATGTTCCTTTCAAGTATCTAAATATCTTCTTCACTATTGCAACATATGACTCTCTAGGATCTTCTTGAAATCTAGCTACAAGACAAACTGTATGCATGATATCTGATCTAGTTGTAGTTAGGTCTAACAATCCTCCAATCATTGATCTATACTTGATCTGATCATCCTTAGGAGATTCATCATTCTTACTCAACTTGCAATCAGTAACCATAGGAGTACATGCCGGTTTAGATTTTTTCATTCTAAACTTCTTCAACATTTCCTTGACATACTTTGATTATGAAATGAATGTTCATTTTTCTATCTAATTGATTTGCAACCCAAGGAAGAAATTCATCTCCCCAAACATATACATCTCAAAATATTTATGCATATCTTCTACAAATCTCTTACACATAGCTCTTCATTTCCTCCAAAAATTATATCAACAACATACACAACCACAATTAGGATTTGATATTTTTCAACTTTGAAATAAAGATTACTATTTACGGTACCTTTATTGAATCATTGTTGTGTCAAGTACCTATCCAACCTTGCATACCAAGCTCTGGGAGCTTGCTTCAATCCATATAATTCCTTCTTCAATCTACACACCACATTCGGTTTGTCTAATAACTAAAATCCTTCTGGTTGTTCAATGTATACTTCTTCCAACTCACCATTCAAGAAAGATGACTTCACATACATTTGATAAACCTTGAAATCCTTATGGGTTGCAAAATCCAAAAGCATCTTGATAGCTTCCATTCTTGCCACCACAACAAATGTCTCCTCAAAATCTATTCCTTCTACTTATGAGTAGTCCTTACACACAATCCTTGCCTTATTTCTTACCACTTCTCCTTTCTCATTCAGTTTGTTCTAGAATACCCACTTAGTTCCAATTACATTCTTGTTTGCTAATCTTGGGACAAGTTCCCAAGTCTGATTCTTCTCAATCTGCATTAGTTCCTCTTCCATAGCCTTAATCTAATATTCATCTTTGCATGCTTCAATCACTGTTTTAGGTTCAACTTTAGAAAGAAAACATAGATTTACCTATTCTTATGTCATTGCAACTTTTCTCCTTGTCAACACACCTTTTCTTTTTTCACCAATGATCTGATCTCTATAATGATTATTTTTCACATACTTATGAGTCTTAGGGATCATTTTCGTAGGTTCTTTCTCTTCAATTTGTACTTCTTTCTCCTTACCCTCATCTCTATCATTTTATTTTTAAGAAGACTCATTTGATTCATATCCATCTATCACCACTGAGTTCTTCTATAAGTCTTCATCCACTTTGACAATTCCACTCGCAACAATATTTTTCAACCTCTTTTTGTAGCACTAGAAATCCTTTCTTCTTGTAGAATATCCAAGGAAGATACCTTCATCAGATCTTGTACCAAACTTTCCTAAATTTTCTTCATCTCTTTAGATATAGAATTTGCTTCCAAACACTACATGAAGTATTTGATAGTAGGAATCCTTTCATACTGGACAACTCATAGGGAGTCTTTGCACTATTTTCTCTTGCTTAAATTTTTTTAAGTATGTAGACAACAGTATGAATTGCTTCTCTCCAATAGACATCCGGTAAGTTTGCCTCTTTCATCATTGTTCTTGCATCTTCCTAAATAGTCCTATTCTTTCTTTCAACCACTCCATTCTGTCGAGGAGCCCTAAGAGTAGATAAATGCCTCTTTATTATATGATTCTCACAAAAAAAATTGAACTCGTTGTGGGTAAATTCACCACCTCAGTTAGACCTCAAACACTTGATTTTAATGTCCATTTCATTCTCAACCATAACTTTGAATGCTTTAAACTTATCTAGAGCTTCTAATTTTTCTTTGAGAAAAGTAACCCATGTCATTCTGGAATAATCATCAATCAATAACATGAAATACCTATCACCTTGAAGACTTCTTACTCTAGTAGGACCACAAAGGTTTGTATGCACTAGCTCCAATAGTCTGGTAGTAGATTGTTCTTTGACTTTGAAACTTCTTCTTGCTCTCTTTCCAATCTGACATTCCTTGCAAACAACATTAATAGGTTTTGTAATCTTTGGAATATCTCTCATAGCTTGAAATGAACTAATTCTCACTAGGATATCAAAATTGATGTGACACATCCTTCTATGCCATAGCCAAATTTTATTAATCTGATTCCTTAAGCAATGATAATTAGCACCTTTAAGATGATAAACATTTCCATGTGTCCTTCTAGTCATAGCCATAGTTTCAAAGCCTTTTTTGATCTCGCATCCATCACTCAAGAGGTTATGCCTTAAACCCTTAACATAGAGAACATCATTTGTACTATGCTTGCCATCAAAACTGATTGAACCTTTTCCACATATCTTAGTCTAGATGTATCATCACCAAAATTAACTAGACCTCCTTCATATTTTTCACATTTAACAAACTTATTTTTGTCATCAATCATATGATTTGAGCATCCACTATCAATGATCTAGTATTTCTTCTCCTCTCTAGCATGAAAAGAAGAAACCATAACATTATGACCTACTTCCAAAGAACTTTCCTTCACACATCTCTCAAAGTTAGCAGACTTAGATTCAAATTTTATATCCATGAGCAAGCATTCACTATCCTCATCATCTCCATACTCAGATTCATCATCAGATATACTGGCATCTTCTCTAACATAATAACTTTTCTTAATTTCTTTACCTTTGTTTTCCTTGTTCTTGTCATTTAAAGCTCTGTTTGGAAATCTTGAAGCATAATGACCTATATTTCCACAAATGAAAAATTTGAAAGGTAGCTTACCTCTGTATTTACCAATAACCTTTTTCATTCTCATCACAATTTGTTCTTCAACATCATCAAGATCCTCCTGATCCGATTCCTCAATCTTATATGATTTCCTAGCCTTAAAACAAGTCTCAACTTTTGCATTACTTGAATCAAACTCTCTTAGTTTAAAAGAAATTAAAGTGCCAAGTAGCTTATCTCTAGAGTAATTATTTATATTTTTAAATTCCTTAATAGTAGAAACCTTATGACTATAAGTTTTAGGAAGAGTTCTTAGTACCATCTTTACCACCTCATTATCTTTAAGATTTCCACCAAGCCCTTGATGGAATTTATAAGTTTGTCCACTTTTTGCATGTAGATTGTAATGTTTTCATCCTCTGACATCCACATATTTTCAAACATGATCTTTAGATTCTAAGTCTTGGCTTGCTTGACCTTATCATTTCCTTCATAAATGCTTTCCAACTTTGTCCAAATTTCTTTAGCAATTTTTAGATTCATAACTTTCACAAGTTCAGTATTAGAAAGACCACTTAAAAAAGAATACCTTTCTTTACCATTGTTTTCATAAGCCTTAATCTCATCATCAATACTCAGACCATTTTAGGCATAGTGTATCCAATCACAATAGAAATTCAAACTCCATATCCATCGGATACCAAAAACCCTTCCATCCTTGTCTTCCATAATGCATAATAATATCCATCAAACAAAGGAGCATCTCTCTTGTACATCATCCCAAATCTACCTCAAGTAGTTAAGCTTTCTTCCAAGGAACCTTTCTCTGATACCAATTATGGAATGCACAAGACAACTGAGAGGGCGGGTGAATCATTTGTTCATTAACATATCAAAACCCTCATTAACATTTATATCTACATAACCTTTAATCTATTAGAATGATTTAGCATGAAAGAAAATAACAAAAACCATGAAAAAATGAGGACATGGACCCCCCATAAAGAAAGAGATCTCATTTCAATGACATTTGAAGACAAAACACAATCCACTATCTACAAACAATATTTATCCCCTTAGGAAGAAATAGATCCATTGGTGATTGGAGAAACCATTCCCAAAATATGGAAGAATTAGGAATCCAAATGATGTGTGCCTCTAAAAAATTCTCAAGTGTCCACATGTTAGAATGAGATTATGAAGATTTATGTAGAATAAGTTGCAAAGGTGATGAAGATGATGGGCCAACAACGATGATGTGGCTATCAAAAAAGAGGAGGTAAATTTCCTCTTTAATCCTCCAAATATACAATCAAAGAATCTACAAACATGGATGATATGTCTACAAGATACAAATCCAAAGTAGTTGTGTCTAAAAGATGATATATATCCTACTGCATTGAACCAATAGGGGCCAAGGATGTGGCGATGTTCAGCTAATCAAGAATAATGGAATATGGTGATGGTGTCTTGATCTAAAGACTAGGAACATGGAGACATGTATATGAACCATTGAAACATGTAAGGCTTGTGATATACTCAAGCTCATGTAAAGTATCATCATCAAAGGGTATGGAATCTACATCTGCAAGAGGAATGAGATAATCTACAAGAGTATATCTTGGGTATGGATCTAGATATGAGGGTCTCCATGGATCTCCCAAATTTGATTGCAAGGTGTGTGGGGAAAATCAATATCTAATACAACAAATATTGTATCATGATAAACACTAGAAAAAATCACTCCTACAATATGATCATTGATAATACCCCATGTTGAATAATTCGGTGTGTCTAGTGTATGTATAATTCCATAAAGATAAGGCAAAAGATCAATCCACCTAAGATGTGTTAGGATGTTGTGTTTTCAAGACTCATAGTTATCATTTGCTAGGATGACCACAAAAGGATGAATAGAAAAACCTATGATACTTTCTCAAATGAAAAAATAGATTTTGATAACCTCAATGCATATAAAGAAAATTAAATGAATTCATTTACTACAAACAAATCCTTTCCACATGCCAAGACATCCAAGTAATTCATAAAAATGTGAAATCACAAAAAAATGATTAAAATGTACCTAGATAAGATTATAGAAAAAGTGCATGTATGGATTTGAAGAGCTTTGAAATATCTTTCCAAGATTGCAAGAATCACAAAAATCGGAGATACAAAAAAAAATTATGAGCTCGAAAGTAGAAAATGAAGATCCAACTTTGACTGAGAATAACATAAATTAATAGTAAAATCTAATGATGAGACCTACATCACTAAAATGTACACAAAACTAGTTTTTTGATGATGGCTTGTATGCCCAATTTCAACAATGTATGCTCAAGTTATGACAAAAAAAATAGCTCCTTTAGGGCAAGTTAGGTCTTAGAGACATATGTATGGTTGTGTGTATTGTTGATGTCAGTGTGACATTATGTTGATGCTAGCAACATATACCAAGGAATATTCCTTGTCATTACAAAAAAATTGCCCCCCTAAAAAAATTGTTAATGGAATATTCTATCTTTGGTCAATTTTTTTGAAAAAGATGTTAGCTGCCATTAGTTCTTGTAAAGTTGCTAGAAAAGCTAGCGATGTCAAAATTTCATAGACCTGTCAAATTTTTTGATGTGGGACCAGTTTTGGTACAATTGTTGGAGTTGATAGTGAACTCCACAGATCCCAGAAATCACCTACAACCAAAACGCCTATTACAAACGAGAGATCAAAGCAACTAATTTTCTATGGAACAAAGAGAGAATGATAAAATCCACACAAGCATTTGATATTGAGATTAACCTATAATTGTAATTGAATTGAATGAAATGAGTGCAAAGTAAAAATGAATGCATATAAAATAAAGAGGAAAACCCTAGATGAGGATTTGATTGGATTGTAACAAGTGTCCTAATCTCATGCAATGAGAAAATTTGACCTATAAATAGCCCAATCTAATAATGGAAAAACACTCATAATTTGAGCTTAAGTAATTAAAGTAATAAGGGGCCTAATAATTAATTAATGATTAATTAATTGTCAAGTGATTATTCTAATTACTCCAACAAAAACTTCCCTATGAGAGACTTTCCATCCTTAGAGGAAACTCTGTCGATAATGGAGTTTGATATTCTAAGGGAAAGACCCTAACCCTTCCCAAAAAGAATCAAGGGCAAGGGCACTATTTACCAAAAACAAATTCAGCCCAAGATAGGCTACCCCCACTGGAATTGATAGCTATTATAGTTGGCAATGCCACTATCATGTCTTATCCCACCTTCTCTATAGCTAGGCAATGATCATTAGAGACATCAATACCCAACATCATAACGCTTTGATGAATAAACAAATTCAACCATCCCAACCTCAGAGATGTGCATGCAAGAGGGGCTAGTAGGAAATTTTTTCACTAATAGGGTTGGGGGGGCCACCTTCAAACATGCTTCCTACGAAATAAATATTGTCTCATCTTATTTTGTAGCATAGAGGAAGGATAAATCATTGGTGTAGGCCCTTTTGTGATCCATTAGAATCAAAACTTCCAAAAACCTTCCTAGTTAAAGTAGCTAGCATGAGATAGGATTCGTTCCTTATCACTTGAGCTAACCTACCTAAGAACACCACCTTGTGGCCTGTAGAAATTGAACATTATTGGGCATCTAGCAAGGTATCAAGTATTTTTTCATCCTCCTCTTTTGTCTTGTGGCTAGTTCCATTAGTATAATTAACGATTAGAATCATCTTAAAAACTCCATTGTAATCTTCATCTTGGCCATTTTCCTCTACTCCTACGAAGCCTTCCCTCCTTGCACCCTATTCAAAATTTATTTTCCCACTTGACCTATACTATAAATCACAATTTAATAGAAAAACATGAAAGACTTAATCTTCTATTGAAATGATACTAGCAAGAATAAATGTTATAATAGAAAGTACCCCCAAAAATACACAATTTGTTAACTATAATTGGAATCTAAAGTGAGCAATTTATTTTTAAGAATAGTTTGTTTATATTGTAATTATTTTCCATATTCTTTAAATTCATTGAATTGGTTTTGATAATTAAAATGGAGTTTTCTTATTGAATCATCATCAAGAAAAAGAGAAAAAATAATACTTAAATTATATAAAAGATACATAATTAATTTAAAAGAAATAAAATTATACACCTCAACCTAATACAAAATTAATGAAAAAACTTTACAACTAATAATGTAAAAAATATCCCATATACCAAATTAATGTCTAAATAAAGATTAAAAATGTCTTTACCTTTTACCTTTTAAATATTTTATATCAAATTATACTCAGTCTCATGACTTACATAGCATAAAGGTGAGCACATAATAATCTATTAGTTTTGTCACACATTGAAGTGCTATCAACATAATTTAGTATCATTTGGTGAAAATTGTCAAAAACAAGTGTTATGTTTTGATCTCCTGATCAAATTAAATGGTTCTAAATGAAACTAGAATCTAAATGACTTCAAATCTTTAATCCCACCATAAAGAATGAAACTAGAATCTAAATAACTTCAAATCTCTTATTCTAATTTTATTTTAAAAAATATACAAAATTAAAAATTAAAAATTAAAACTATCACACCACCTTGCCATGATCACTACCCCTCCTATAGAGAAGAATTAAGAAACCACTATCTATTCTTGTATAGAAATACCCTTATAGAACCAAGCTCCACAAATGGCACCACAAACAGGTCCAACAATATACACCCAAAGACCATTATAATTTCCTGCTATCAGTGCAGGCCCTAGAGACCTTGCTGGGTTCATGGAACATCCCGAAAGTGGCCTGGATGTAAAACATTCTCGATTTAGTTGTCATTATATTTCAAAGCAAATGCTTTCTACCCAAAATATAAATGAACCACGCTTTTTTGTTAGTTCCATACATACCCTCCAAATAAAGCATTACAAGCAGCTATAGCACCCACAGCAACCCCTACCATTTCACCAGGCTGCAGAATAAAGCATCAATGACTTGGTAGTTAGATATTATAGTGGAAAACCTTCATCTAGTGGGCTATAATATGAACTATTTATTTTGTATGTAATATGATTGAATAATTAAAATTTAACCATGCTACTATCCAATTCAACGGTCAAATGTAATTGTTTTCTCTTTAAAAAAAATTTTAATTAATGATATCAAGTTTTCACAATCTATATTGTTTGTAAATATTGCTTGTGGATTTTATTGTGTTATTATTCTGATGATAGATTATAGAATACGATATAAGATGTTGATGTAAAAACTTCACACAATCAAATCCAGAAACAATATTTACAAACTTCTTTAATATCTAACAATTACTAATAATGTGCCTTAAACATACACCCAACTCTATTTTTTTCTTTCTCGCATGTTTTTCTCATAGTGAGAATATGTTACTAGATGATACAATTTTCAATCAAATTTGGTTTAGATCAGTATCTAGTTGAGGTAAATTGTCTCACTTACTGCTTTAGGATCTGTGGCTGTTGCAAATATAACAATGGAGAGTATGAACGTGAGAATGGATTCCACCACCAGTGATGCAAAATAATGTCCCACGGGAACATTAACAGCAACATTAATGGAGATGTTTGTAATAATTATATGGAGTGCAGCTGCAGCCGCTGTGGCACCCAAAATCTGAGATATAATATAAATGGGCAGCTGACAATTTCAAAACATGAAAACAAAACATTAATATTAGCATTGTTCATATGATGAAAAAACATATTAAGGGGTCATTTAGAATCCAATTCAATCTTATATTTTGAACGATTTCAGGAAAATTCATTGTCAACGATTCACAGTTAATAAATTCACTTTCGACAATTCATCGTCAACAATTCATCACCATGAGAAATTTATCTCATGAATTGCTAGTGAATTGTTGATGGTGAATTTTCCACAAAATGAATTTTTGTCATGGTGATGAATTGTTGGCGATGAATTGTTGGAGGTGAATTTGTTGACGGTGAGTTTTCCTAAAACCATTTTGAACGTTTTTTCTGCCAAGTGACCCCAAGATGCAAAGTTCAAACCCAAATTACAATTGATATGTTTAGATTAATTCACCTCCTTAAGAGAAAGTTTTCCCACAGATGAGAAGGCTAGACTCATTGCAGGATTTATGTGAGCACCAGAGATATGTCCCACAGTGTAGACTAGTCCCATTATAACCAGTCCAAACACAGCAGCAACCCCAACATGAGTTAAGACCTTATCCCTGGCTTCCACCATGATTCCTCCACACCCAGCAAATACTAAGATAAAAGTTGCCACCAATTCAGCTGCAGCCTATATTAGAAAAATTACATGACTACATTGGGCAATTCAGAGAAACGCAACCCAAAAAACACATATATATATACATGTACATCTATATGTTTCTTAGTTATACCTTTTTGTAGATTGTAACCTCTTGAAAAATATTGTTAGTTTTAGTAGCCTTAAGATCTTCCATATCTGGCTTCTTTGTTTGAGGAGAGGCTCTCGTAGTTGGAGCAGCATATTGTTCCTTCTCAAGGTCGAATACAACCACAGAAGAGGGTGTCCTGCTTTGCTTTTTCATGGTGAAAGACTTTCTACTTCTTATTAGGTGGCGGATAGTTTTAGCTTTTATAATATTGCAGGTATTTACCTGTGTATAGTATGTTATATATATGTGGAGAACCTTTATATAAAGCTCATCTAACTGGAGTTTCAGTGATATAGGTGCTAGGCTTCTCTTGTTGTGTACTGTGAGAAGTAGGTAAATATTTAATATTTTCATCAATATCTTGACACTTGCATGCCCATTAATTTTGGATCTCTCCTTGAGTCCAAATGTGGTGGTGAGATTATTTGGAAAGAAATGGTGATTATTCCCAAGGGTCTTATAGCTACCTAGGTATTAGAAAACAACTGTACACAAACAAACAATTTTAAGTTTTGGAGCTCAACTAGGAGCAATGAATAACAAATAAGAAAATAAATGAAATTTTATGCTTAGATAGTGGCAAAAGAATATCTTTTAAGAATATGCCATTTGATTTGGAAACACTAGGTCTAAGCAAGGAAATAGGGATGAGAACATGAATAAATTATTGTGAATTAGGATCAAAATAGTGAAAAGAAAAGAGAAGATCAGATCATACAGATTTACATACAATTCCTAATGGTATATCTGCAGCATATGCATCCCTCATGGATAGTAACTCTTGTTACTTCATAAAAATCGGGCCCACAATGCAGATATTGTGGAGAATAAAACCCATGTTTGTTTTTATTGTAAAGCACAACTAAGAGATAAGGAAGCACCAAAAAACCAACGTTAAGGCCAAATTAGACTACAAGATGAAGAGAGGTATTCACGGATGGTACTCTCTGGGAATTTACTGAATTTGGTGCGTTCGATTTGAATAAAGAACTAATTTTATCAAATTCGAATTACTATCCGTTTTTGGTAAGAATTATGATTTAGATATATCTTTTAAGATAAATTAATCATCATTTTTTTAATAAAGGTTTTTATTTATTTTCATATATATATAAAATCAAAATATCTAAAACAATAATTATCTGTATTTCTATTGCCAGCATAGTTTGGAATCTTATTTTAGACTTCATATTAATTGAGAAAAGCATTTATTAAGATACAAGGAATTGGTTTCATATAATGAATTTGTATTTCTATTGGCTGCATAGTTTGGAGTTTTATTCTAGACTTCATGTTCATTGAGAAAAGCATTTATTAAGGTATGAGAAACTGGTTTCATAGGTGTTGTTCATTATTATGGAGGCTTTATAAGGTATGAGTTGACAAGCATAATATACCAATCATGTACCTCATTATGCCACGATAAATAATACACAACTCATATGAGAAATTTGATAGGTGTGGGTGCTCAGTATTCCCAATATTAGGAAAAGATGGTTCAAATAGGTATAAGGTTTGTTCAAAGAAGAGTGATGTCTTATGAATTAGGGTTTATAGGCTTGTATTTATAGGAAATCCTCCTAAAACACCCGTTAATTTGATCCTCAAAGCCAACATGAAGGAAGAATAAACTAAAACCCTAACTTTTCCCACTCAAAACCCTAAAAATAGCTCCAATGGGACTAAGTCGCCACCTTGGGTGACTTAGTCCAATTGGATGGGACCAATTCACTTAGATGGGCGACTTAGTCCCACAGGGGCTCTTTTGCTAGTTGGATTGTCCGAGAATGAAGAAATCAAGTTTATATGATGATTTTATCATATATTTGATCAAATATAGCCTTGGGATGCACAATAAGGGATCACAGGGGCCTATTAATGATGCGAAAAAGGATAATTAAAGGCTAAAATGCCAAAAATAGGCTCAAATTAGGTACAAAATTGTCCTTTTCTTCAAAGGTATACAATTTTTGGCGACACATTTAGCCCCCACTTTAGTTAGAGGATGAACTTGCTTCAAACTCACACTAAATTAGCCAAATGGTTCCAATGTGGATGGTGAAGGATGAAAAAGAGGAGGTGAAGCCCCCAAGATTCAAGATCCTAAGTCAAATCCACATCAGTGCAAGAGGACACATTCAAGGGTGAATGATTTGCAGCAAAAAAAGATACACGATCATGTGATGACAAGAACTAGAATGAAGAGAAAAAAGAAAGTAAGAAGGGTTGGATCAAGCTTCGACCATTTTTCCAACTAGTTATGGATTGAATCTAGGTGGTTTATCCAAAAATAAATGTACTCACTCTGGGGCGACAAAAATTTTGGTTGTTCATCGGGTGAGAAGGCCCAAAAGAAGTGGTCTAGTGAGAAATTCATTCCAGTGTGTCGGCTTCCCACCGTATAATGAGAAATTGATGCCAGTGTGTCAGCTTCCAGTTATACTAACCATACCAAAGTTAACCTACTGATAAATTTTATAAGGCACAATAATTCTTTTGTAAATGCTAGTGAATATTATGTAAAAATTTTGTTAAAGGGGGATTTTCTTTGTTCATGTAAGGTCTACTTCTTAGGGAGAATTATTCCTAATGGACCTCTAAGAGAGGACAAGTCATGGTTTCAAATTATTATCCATGGGATGTCGTATTCGCATCAAGCCTCTTTAGTTGATCGTACACTCTTGGAAGGCATCAAATCCAATGACACCACTAAGAAGATGACACATCACAAGCAAAGAAAAATCATGCCATGTAATTTTGTAAAAATATTTTGTTTATGTATGCCCCCACTTTAAAGTGGTTGATACACCATCATTGTGAGCAATTTCTTTAAAGTAGCCAAGGATAGAGAAAGGAAGACATGAGAGCCAACTTGGAAAACCCTATGCCAAGTCATATGTTTCCAAATTGAGCTACATCATGAAGAGGTAGTATGTCACATGTGAGTCAACTTAATACATTTCATCCATGTCCCAAGATTTCTCTTATATGTTTCTTGAAAGGTTAATGAAAAGTCAAAAGAGACAACGACAAGTGACATATGAGGACAAGGCTACTAAACCCCTTATCCCCACTTAGTGCAGGACAAAGGTGAGCCCGAAAATGGATGATGATATTTTCTCCTTACAAGGGATGGGAATCATGCAAGAGTGATTATGTTATGATCCTACAACTTGTAACAAATATTTTGGTACCACGAGACTCTCTAACACTCCTAGGGTTTTTCACCTAAAAGGAGAGAGAAGTAGGCCAAAATGTTAATGTTACATTCAAAGGATTGGGTATTTGGAATAGGTGTGTGTGTGTGTGTGGAATGTATGTATCTAAGTGCAATAAACTAAAAATATAATTATTTATTAATGCTAAACCTAAGAAATGCAAAGTGATGGAAAACACATAATGATATGCAAATATGTACAAGATGACCTAAAAATGTAAATAAACTATTACAGAAATGAGTAAAACTGAAGAGGTGCACTTGGAGGTTGAAAAGGGATGGCATAAAGTTCTAGAATCCTAGAGAAGTTGATGCAGAAGTTGACTAGGACACTTACGCCATTCTGGGCGACCTAGTCCTTTTTTCTATGAAAATCTGTCGGAGCCTGTTTCTTCCAAAAGGGTATCCCTAAACATAGAAATATCTGAAAATTAGGTTCAGTGGGACTAGGTCACCATTGTTGGAAACTTAGTCCTCTTCTGAATTTATGAAGATCAGAAAGTGGAAATGGAATCCCCCAATTTGCACTTTCTGCTCCTCTAGGTATCTGGTCCCAAAAGTGAAGATTCTGGTCTGCAAGTGTTCTCCAAGATTCAACTAGGGTTTCTCCAACCTTGAGGAGCTTCGAAAAGTTTTTGAAGATTCTCCTACCTTGGTTCTTTATCAAATCTGCATACAAGACCTGCAAATCACACTAAGAGGGAAAACTTGTTGCTTGTTAGGGATTAGGAGTTTTCCTTGGTCAAATCCCTTTTGAGTAATCAAACCAAAAAAATGAAATCAAGTAATGAAGCATGAAACAAAGGAGTGATGGAGTTTACCTTTCCTTGATGATTGATCTTGAGTTACAGCAATGGAGGGTTCGACCCTTGAATGCTTCAACAATGATATCTTGTTGACTTGGAATACTCAAAACCTATCTTGCTTGAGAAGAGTGGTGAGTAGAAGAGTGAGGTAGGAGAAAAATGAGGGGAAAAACCCTTATTTATACAAGTTGTGCCCTAATTTCCCTGGAATAACACCTCATAGGCCGACCTTACGGTTTTAGAGACGAAATCCTGAAAGAATATTAAGTTTATTTTAATTTTTAAGCCACATGGGACTAGGTCACCCAAGGTGGCAACCTAGTCCACCTGAGAATTTTTTATTGATTTTTGGGGATTAAAGTGTGATTATTAATGTTTTTCGGGATTGTCTCACAAAACACACTAAATTAAGGCATGTATGCGCATTAAGGGGTCATTATATCATAAGAAAGGATTGATTTAGTGATGAAAAGCCTAGGAAAGTGTGAAAATGTTTTACAACACCTTACAACACTTTGAAACAAGGCTTGGAAAAGGGAAAAAGAGGCTGAAAAAGGTCCAAAATCCATAGGCAAGGGTTCAAATGAGTGAGAAGTGTCAAAGGTTACACGTTTTGGTGACATTCAACTATTACATGGCAAGGAGCAACAAATAATGTTATTTATGTGGATAAGTAAACAAAGTTTCAGCAAAGTTAGCCTTGATAGTATACACTTTTTCATATATGTGAGCAATGCCAAGGTAACTTGGGTGGTGTGAGACATTGTTCTTAGGTGGGTGAAGGATTAGAGGATGCTTAGGAGGTCCAATAGTAAATGGGGATCTAATGGAAACTTTTGTATGCATAACCTTAGCAAGCTTGGGTTGATGTATCTCTAAGAAAGGGAAATCGAGTATCATCTTTTTACCTTTTCCCAAGGAAGAAATATTACTATTGCTTGAAAGGAGTGCAACCATTTTGTTGTTTTCTTGCACCATGATACCTTCCCTAGTACGAGAGCATTTAGGAGAACTACAAACAAGATGTTCAAGAAATTCATTGTTTGGTTATGCACTATTTACTTCATCGGAAGGGAATGATCCATGGTGGAAGTGTCTTGTTCCATAAGAGTCTCATCAATTAGATATTGTAACACCATAATATATTATTCACTAATAGGAGAGATATTAGGAGAGGGGGAAATTTGAGAGTTGTGATTTTCAATGATTGCATTCTTTTCCTCTAAGTTGTCACTCTCGTGTGCCATAGTATCTATCCTAGGAGGAGAGGTTTTTAGAAAGTGACAAACAATAGGTTCATCACATTTCATGGTTGGAGAAAGATAAGAATAGGTCAGGTTCAGGTCTGGATTAGGTCACTTTCATATGTCTTTACTAGCCATAAATACATATATCTTCACATTTTCCAAGCATGAAGTAAAATTTTGTTGGAAAGTGACAAACAATAGGTTTATCACACTTCTAGACTTTTTCACCTAAAAGGAGAAAGATAGGAAAAAATTCTAATGTTACATTCAATATTATGTGTTAATGGGGGTGTGAATCTCTCTAACTATGATGTATAAGTGCAATAGACTAAAAGAAAGATGTTTTATTGATGTTAAATCTAAAGAATGTGAAGTGATGGAAAATAAAGTGTTGTATGCAAACATGTACAAAATTACCTAAAAATGTAAACTTTAACAAAATAGAAAGCTAGAAATGAAAGATGTGCACCTGGAAATGTATTACAAACTTGAGGAAACTCTAAAATTTTGGAAATACAATTTTTTATGTCTAGCAAGACACTTGTGCCAAGCTGGGCAACTTAGTCCTCTTTTGGGATGATTCCAGAAAACTGCTCAAAGGCTTGTTTTAGCCAAATGGGTATCCGAATCAATGGAAATATTTAGAAAATATGCACAGTGGGACTTAGTTACCACAACTGGGGGAAGTGTCCCTTTTGTCTTTTCTGAAAATCTGAAGGTGGAGACAGAAGCTCTTGACCTTCACTTTTTGTTCCTTCAAGTATTTGGACTAGAAACCTTGATTCTCGACCTATAAGTATCTTTTTTGTAGATCTTGTTCTATTCAACAAGGAGATACCCTAAACAAGTCTTCAACCCATTCTTGAATAATATTCAAGCTTCCAAGATACCTAAATCTGCAAACACAAAGAGAGAGAGAGAGAAATAAATGTTTATTGTTAGGGCATGGGGGTTCTCCTTGGTCAAACCCCTTTTAGATAATTAAATCAAGTGAAGAAACAAGATGATGAAGCATTTAATTTGAGACAATGGAATTAGTACCTTGCCATGAAGATAGATCTTGAGTTGTTGCAACAGTGGAGGAAGATTTACCCCTTGAATGCTTTGGAAATATGCCTTGATGAATTAGAATGCATAAACCCTATCTTGCTTGAGAAGAGTGATGGATTTAATAGTGAATAATGAGTGTTGTTCTATGAATTAGGGTTTAGAGGCTTGTATTTATAGGAAATCCTCCTAAAATACCTATTAATTTGATCCTCAAGGCCAACACGGGGGAAGAATAAACTAAAACCCTAAATTTTCCTACTCAAAACCTTGAAAGTAGCTCCAATGGGACTAAGTCACCACCTTGGGTGACTTAGTCCACTTGGATAGGACTAGTTCACCCAGATGGGCAACTTAGTCCCACAGGGGCTCTTTTGCCAGCTGGATTGTCCAGGAATGAAGAAATTGGGTTTATATGATTATTTTATCAAATATTTGATCAAATTAAGCCTTGGGATGCATAATAAGGGATTATAGGAGCCTATTAATGATGATGAAAAGGATAATTAATGGCTAAAATTTCAAAAAAAGGATCAAATTAGGCACAAAATTTTCCCTTTCTTCAAAGGTATACAATTTTTGGTGACACATTTAGCCCCCACTTTAGTGAGAGGATGAACTTTCTTCAAACTCACACTAAAGTAGCCAAATAGTGTCAATGTGGTGGTGAGGATGATAAAGAGGAGATCAAGCCCCAAGGATTCAAGATCCTAAGTCAAATCAACATCAGTGCAAGAGGACACATTCAAGGGTGAATGATTTGCAGCAAAACAAGATACACGATCATGAAATGACAAGAACTAGAATGAAGAGAAGAAAGAAAGTAAGAAGGGTTCGATCAAGCTTTGACCATTTGTCTAGCTAGTTGTGGATGAGATCTAGGCTATTTTGCCAAAAACAAATTTACTCACTCTGGGGTGATGAAACTTTTGGTTGTTCATCGGGTGAGAAGACCCAAAAGAAGTGGTTTAGTGAGAACGTCATGCCACTGTGTCGACTTCCCACTATATAATGAGAAATTCATGCCAGTGTGTCTGCTTCCCATTATACTAACCATACCAAAGTTACCCTACTGATAACTTTGATAAGGCACCACAATGCTTTTGTAAATGCTTGTGAATATTATGTAAAAAATTTGTTAAAGGGTATTTTTCTTTGTTCATGTAAGGTCTACTTCTTAGGGAGAATTGTGTGTAATGTGTCCAAGAGAGGACAGGTCATGGTGTTAGATCATTATCCATGGGATGCCTCGTTCACATCAAGCCACTTCAGTTGATCGTACACTCTTGGAAGGCATCAAACCCAACATTGACACCACCAAGAAGGGGACACATCACAAGAAAAGAAAAATCATTCCATGTAATTTCAAGTAAAAATATTTCGTTTATGTATGCCCCCACTTTAACGCAATTGCTACACCATCACTGTGAGAAATTTCTTTAAAGTAGCCAAGGATAGAGGAAGGAAGACATGAGAGCTAACTTGGAAAACCCTATGCCAATTCAAATGTTTCTAAGTTGAGCTACATCATGAAGAGATAGTATGTCACATGCAAGTCAACTTAAGAAATTTCATCCACATCCCAAGCTTGCTCTTAGATGTTCATGAAAGGTTAACAACGAGTCAAAAGAGATAATGACAAGTGATATACAAGGACAAGGCCACTAAAATCCTTGCCCCCACTTAGTGTAGGACAAAGGTGAGCCTTGAAATGGATGACGATATGCTGCTCCTTGTGAGGGATGGGAATCATGCAATAGTGAGTATGTTTTGATCCTACAACTATTGCATGGCAAGGAGCAGCAACTAATGTTATTTATACATGGATAAGTAAACAAAGTTTCAGAAAAGTTATCCTTGATAGTATACACTTTGTCATATATGTGAGCAATGTCATAGTAACTTGGGTGGTGTGAGACATTGTTCGTAGGTGGGTGAAGGATTAGAAGATGCTTAGGAGGTCCAATAGTAAATGGGGATTTAATGGACACTTGTGTATGCATAACCTTAGCGGGCTTGGGTTGATGTATCTCTAAGAAAGGGCAATTGAGTATCATATTTTTACCTTTTCCCAAGGAAGACATATTACTATTGCTTGAAAGGAGTGCAACCATGTTTTTTTCTTGCACCAAGATACCTTCCCTAGTAGGAGAGTGTTTAGGAGAACTACAAACAAGATGTTCAGGACATTCATTGTTTGGCTTTGCACTATTTACTTCATCGCAGGTAAGGGAATGGTCCATGGTGGAAGTGTCTTGTTCCATAAGAGTCTCATCAATTGGATCTTGTAACACCATAATATATTCCTCACTAATAGGAGAGATATTAGGAGAGGGGGAAATTTGAGAGTTGTGATTGTCAATGATTGTATTCTTTTCCTCTAAGTTGTCACTCTCGTGTGCCATAGTGTCTATCCTAGGAGGAGAGCTTTTTGGAAAGTGACAAACAATAGGTTCATCACATTTCATGGTTGGATTTGATTAGATAGCATCATCGCTCATAGGAGAGGCATTAAGAAAAGGATAACTAGGAATTTTATGGATACCAATGATTGGAATGTTTTGTTCAAATAGAACCTTCCAAATGTGAGGAACACTAGGAAGGAGATAAATAATGCTATAGCTCTCAATCATTGGATTGCTTGATATCAACATAGCCTTAGTTATTAAAGCATTATCGCAAATAGGGGAGGTGTTGGGAGATGAATGAAGACTACGTAAGGTAGTAACCATGATTTTAGCTTCATGTGTCATAATTTTTGTGCAAGGGGGAGGAGGAGGAAGACAAGCAAGACTTTCATGATCTTCAATGATTGTGTCTCCTTTCTGCAAGATACCTTCATCACCAATGGGAGAGATATCAGGAGTAGAACAATTATGATTATCATGATTATCGATGCTTGCATCCTTTTGTGTCAAAGCTTTAGTGGATGCTCTAGGTGAGATGAAGGCATCAAGGGCTTCATCTAACATATCAAAGTCATTACTACTAAAGGGTTTAAGAATTTTGTGTGTGGTTTCTTGTGATGTTGTTAAGTCTGTGTTTTCATTTTCTAAAGAGTCAAATTTAAATGATCTAGGAACTAATGCGGAAAATGAAAATTGCAAAATTCTAATTGCCACATTGAATGTAAACAATGCTTATTTCTAATAATTTAAATGTAATAGAAGCTATTCAAACTTAAAATCCAATACAAAGACATAGAATGAAATACGATTTTCAGATTTCAAAGAAGGTAATTTACTAATTGCACTATGTAATG
Source organism: Sequoiadendron giganteum (assembly GCA_007115665.2). Lineage (NCBI taxonomy): Eukaryota > Viridiplantae > Streptophyta > Pinopsida > Cupressales > Cupressaceae > Sequoiadendron > Sequoiadendron giganteum. The sequence goes on from CM021107.1 coordinate 641,367,346, forward strand.
ATCTCAAAATGAAATGTTCTAAATGCAAAAGTGAATTTAAGCAATGCATAAAATGAGCTAATTTAGGCTAGATCTAATGAAATGCATGTTATAGAAACTCTACCAATTGATACAGATAGGTAAGGGAAAAAAATAGAAGCCTAAAAATAGGGTTTCAGCTCTGTAAAAGGTAGTTTCAAGGGCCTGAAGGGACTACGTCGCCCAAGGTGGTGACTTAGTCCACCTGGTAATTTTTTGAGAATTTGCAGAGGATTTTGATGGATTTGGGTGGTTTTTATATTGTATGATGCAGAACTAAGATGGAAATGAATAATTTTAAAAAAAATCAATGATCTAAGGGGCAAAAATACAACCTATATGCACTTTCACTAATGCAAAAAAAAATTGAAACCCTAGATTGCAACTTAAACAATGCAAATGCAATGGAAGCGAATTATAGGACAATGATGGACTCCAAATCAGACAAGAGGGTGTAGGAAATTCAAGTTCACCAAAATGTAAAATAAAATTTTGGCTCCTTAATGCTTTCTTACACTTATAGGGTTTTTCACCTAAAAGGAGAAAGATAGGCCAAAATGCTAATGTTACATTCAATATTATGTGTTAATGGGGGATTGAATGTTTCTAACTATGATTTCTAACTACAATAGACTAAAAGAAAGATGATTTATTGATGTTAAATCTAAAGAATGTGAAGTGCTGGAAAACATAGTGTTGTATGCAAACATGTACAAAATGACCTAAAAAAGTAAACTTTAACAAAATAAAAAGCTGGAAATGAAATATGTGCACCTAGAAATGTATTGCATACTTGAGGTAGCTCTAAAATTCTTGAAATACTGATTTTTATGTCTAGCGGGACACTTGTGCCAAGCTAGGTGACTTAGTCCTTTTTTGGGATGATTATGGAAAACTACTTTGGGGCTTGTTTCAGCCAAATGGGTATCCTGATCCGCAGAAATCTCTGGAAAATATGCACAGTGGGATTAAGTCACCACAACTGGGGGAAGTGTCTCTTTTTTCTTTTCTAAAAATATGAAGGTGGAGACATAAGCTCTTGACCTACACTTTATGTTCCTTCAAGTATTTGGACTAGAAACCTTGATTCTTGATCAGTAGGTGTCTTTTGTGTAGATCTTGACCTAGTCAACAAGGTGAATCCCTAAACAAGTCTAAATATCTTTGCTAATGTCATATAAAAAGTCAACATATAGAGAGTGACCTTCATTCATTAGTATACTCCATGCATGTTGATGCCATGTTGAATTTTTATATGATGTTAGCAAAGGAACCTTAGAATGATCCCTAAAAATGAAATAGCATAATCAAATAGATCAAAACACTACACCAAGAGAAACCCCAATTAATCAATCAATAATACCCCTACTAATATGTGTGTCACTTTATATGTAGCACATTTACAATGCCAAAAATGAGTTTTAAATTTACAAGGCCAAGATGGATCAATGATGGAAAAATTACAACAATATCTTAGAATGAGATCCTCAAACTAAAGGTAACCTCTCCCAATATGATCTACATTGAAAATGAATCCCTCCCAAGTGGAAAAAACATTTTCAAAATGCAGTATGTCCAAGTAACTAACCAAAATGCAAAATTGCAAAAAACTGAATAAAAAGTACTTAAGGCTAAATTTAAAAAAGTTACATGAATATAAATGTAGATCTCCTCAATACCTTTCTAACATTGAAAGAATCATGAAAATCAGAGATCATGGAAAAATTTTATAAGCATAGGAGTCCAAAAGAGAAACTCTGACTATGATCGGCAATAAAAAAATTCTAATGAAAATTTTGAAAAAAATGGCTTGCACCACTATGAAGTGCTCGAAACTAGCTTTTTGTTGATATCTTGTTTGCAAATTTTTGACACCTAGGTGAAAATTTATGTCTTGGAGAAAAAACTACCCTTTTAAGGTCTCTAGGGGGCAAAATTAGCATCAAGGGCCAAAAACATTAGGTGTTTAGGAGCCAATATGACCGGGCCACTAATTTTTTTAAAGGTGATCGTCACTGCTTGGCAGTGGTAGGTTGGCGATGAGGTTGTGGGTAGGGTTGTGTTGCCCCTCCTCTGCTCGAGCAGAAGCCTTGGGGGCTAATTGATAGAACCGGGTGATGAAACCAGGCATTGAGCACCAAAATTTAAATGGCTGATAAAATATTTAATTCATAGATTAAAAAATATTAAAACTTGCAAAATCATACCACGGATGGGACAATGTTAAAACAAGTTGAAGTACACAGATGATATAGGAAAGGAATATTCTAATTTGATGGTAATTCCACATATGGTTCATACGTATTCATATTGTACAAAACTGTACAACTATATGGACTAAAAATTTTGCAGCTTCTACCAAAACCCTAAAAAATGGCCCTAAACAAAATTTGTCCAAATATGAAGTATTTTATATGAAAATAAAGGTTTTTGGGCCTTTTGGACTCAAATGTGAGGTCTTCTTCACCCCAAAGCACACCCTAAAAAATCTCAAGCTCGAACCACCCTCAAATCTGAGAAGGGGTTTTGTAAAACTAAAGCTCTAATACCATGCTAGAGTCACTCAAGGACTCAAGCCTCCAAGATCATTTACAAAAACAAAAAAAAACCTTCTACAAGAGGGAAAAGCAAGAACATGAAATTTCACAATGGATGCAAGATATGGCCAATATGCAATACTCAAGATTATAGTAATATATTGGACTTACACAACTAAAAATTATCTCAAAGAGTTGAGTGAACTTAGTTATAATGTACATATGAATCCTTGCTTATATAGGCAAAGGTGATGATGTACGAGCATTAAATGGTTGTCATAATCAGTTGACATAAGCCAATATTAAATAACCTAGGACAAAAGCATTAAATAAATGCCAACTAAATAAGATAAGTGACAACTAATGCATCTTAACTAAAAAGATACCCTCCTAGTACCTAAGTGTACTTAAAAATGTAAATAGGACCTAGATAAGACTAGATAGGAAAAATACCTATTTACACCAACACAAGTATCGAGTGGTTTTGGATGGGCATCTATTCACCTCATTATTCTAGCCTTAGATCTAAACAAAATACGAAAAAAACATTTAAACCCTTTTTTCAATGGGGTGAAAGTTCAAAGTTGTGTTACACATTTATAAAGGAAATAATCAACAATGATTTAACTTTTTAACTATTTTGAATTTAAAATGGTGTAAAAAAAATAGATATTTTAGTGTATTTTATGTTTGTATTTTTTTAGAAAAATAAAAACTTATTTGAATGTAATTTTTTAATTGAGGATGCCATTCTCATTTTGATAAAATATATTTTTAAGTAAATCTTAAAATTTGTGTTATAAAAACACAAATATTTTCATGAGATGTCACTTTTTTCTTAACTATTTACTCAAAATAAAAAATAATATCATATCTTGACATGGAATCTCTCTCTAGTGCATAATATTTTTTAATTTTTTCTTAATAAAATTTATTAGAAAGACAATCAACCTTATATTTTGGTGTTAATGACCTATTTTAGTAAAAATTTAAAAAGAAAGTATTAAAAAAAAATTAAACTATTGTGGACATCAAAATCTGCAAATGGTTAGGATGATTCTAACATCCTCATAGAATAATATAACCTTCTTCAAAACAAATGATAAAACCAAATCAAGCATGTAAAGAAGACAAGAAATATAACCTATTCTATGTTGGATTGGTGCTCTTTGAATATGTGAAAGAGCCCTTTCCCAATCCTTGCCAAGCTAATTTGATGATAGACAATGAGATACTCATGAACTCGAGTTGCCTATAATGAGGATGCTCTAAAATGTAGATGTCAAATGAGATAGAAGACATTGAATTTATAGAAAATATTGAGAGAGGAGGAGCCAAGATTGAGTAATGTGGGACTAAAACCCAACAAATGAGAGATAGCCACTTGTCACAATGGGATTGGCCCATGCTTGTACAAGTTTTGGCCAATGTGCCCATTTCAAATTTGAAAATGGCAATAAATGAATATGGTTGAAGATTTTGGGGGGAATTGTGTTTGGCCAAAAAAGTCAAACAAGAGAGTTAATGAGGGCATATTCCTTGGGAATATGCCTTTGTGAGGGAAAATAGGTGTTTTAATAAATCAATTTAAATGATTTATTGTGCAAGTGGATGAATCTAGAGGATTTAGGTGATTAGGATTAAATTAATCAGGATTTGATTAATCTAATAGGAGGTTAGGTGATATGACATTTGATTTGAATTTTTTTTTTTTTGTTTTAAATCAAATGAAAGGAAAATGCATATGAGTGATTTAATTAAATAAATGTGATTTAATTAAATCGGGAACTATAGGAGATAATTAAATAATTTGATTTATTTAATTAAAGAGATAAGCTTAGTGAATTAATTAAATTGGTTTATTTAATTAATAGACGAAATAATGTTGAATGAAGCATGATCAGATGCATGAGTATATTTTGCATGTCTACATTTTGCCCCTCTTTGAAGCAATGTACTCATTGCATTGATTCAAAGAATGGTGTTGTTGACATCAAAATTTAAAAAAAATCTGATTTTTGAGATGCCCCAACGAAAAAAAGTATGTTAGTACATTACCCCCCCGAGAGATCGAGCGAAAAGATTGAGGTCGATCTCATGACAAAGAGGTTCAAAATGAATTTATGGATGGTTAGACTATATGATCTATATGATAATGATGATGTAATGAGATGTTTGGAAGATGCTTAGAATAACAAATTTATATTATCCTAAACAACTTAAATGATTATGAAATGTATGTGAGATGGATGTGATGGATTATGTTGTGCTATGATGATATGACGTGATTATGCAGGATGCGGGATGGATGCCTTGTTAGCGTGAAAGAGGATAGAAGAATGATGGATGCATTGTTAGAATGAAAGAGAAATAGAAGAATGAGAGGGATCAACCCCTAAATCCAAGAAGATGCAGAAGTCCAACAAGTCCACTAATCATCAAGACTTTATTGGATATGATGATGAATGATGATGATGTATTTCTTATCCAAGGATGGGAGAGATAAAGAGCATACCCTTCTTTATGTTTGATAACACACATAGGTGCAATGCATCAAGGTATTAAGAACCAGGATGGCGTGGTGCCTAATGTGATGGACTTTGACTTGTCAAATAGATAGGAGTACTCTTGTTCACACTTCACAAACATAACCTTATTCAGAATGCAGTTCAGATATTCCAAACATCTCGGGCCAAAACATAAAAAGGCAAGTCTTCTTATGTGGTCAACAATACATCTACAACATCCTCCCTACAAACAAAACAAAGTACGCATGATGAAGTTATTTTACAAGAATATCCAAAAAGCATAGCAGATAAAAGGATAATGATCATTGCCCCATTCCTTTCTCTCTAAACCTATTTTGTTTAGGCATCATTGAGAGGTCCTTGGAATGAATACAAAATAAGATAAGTCAAAAAGACCAAGATAAAGTAAACAAACAAGCTAATGTTCTTCATACCACTAGCCAAGGCTAAACTACGGGGTTACCTGATGCTGATGTCCATCGCAGGAAGGTCACATTCCTAGGACATGTTGTGATCAAGGTTTTGATGGGACTGATTTGGGTGATAAGTTATTGATATTTCAAGTTGACCAACTTGCTGACTCACTGATCTAGACTTTCAAGACTCTGACAATTAGAGTGTTCACTTTGGAACCTGCTAAACTTGCTTCTGATTGCTTCACCAAAGGATGAAGGCGATGATTGATTTTATTATGAGTGATAAAATTTGCGGGTAAAAGCGAGATCAAATGGATGCACCATGTTGGATTTTTCAGATATTTTGAGGCTGTTTTTGGTATTTTGAGATGTTTTGCAAATATTTTGGGTATTTTCACATTTTTCAATTTTTTTGGTATTTTCAAGATTTATGTCGAAGAGACTAACTTAAAGACCTATCCTAGGGGTCTCGGGAGCTGATCCATAGATTAGACTTGCCTACATTATACATGCAGAGACCACGTAGTTCAACTGATGATAGACTTGACTCAAAGAAAAGATAGATGGGGAAACAGATTGTCAATGTGACGGATGCCTAAAGGACTAACCTGAATGTAAAATAGATGGGAAAACGGATTGCCAATGCGACAGACACCTAAGGACTAAGCTAAGATGTCTCAGGGGATGATCAAAGATCAACCTTGCCTACATTCAAACTTAGAGACGATGTAGTTCAGAAAGATGACTCTATTTTCTTGATTTTTCAGATTTTTGACATGTTTTGATTTTCTAAATGATTTGGATTTTTTATTTTTCTGAAGTTTTTGAATTTTGATATGTTTTGGATGTTTTTGAATTTTCGCATAATTTTGACAATTTGGATATGATATGTGATGACGATATCAGTGCTCTGTTTTGGAATTTTTTTGAAAACAAAGCTTAATGTTGATTGATTGGATTGATGGATTGATAGTTTGAATAAGTGTGTTAAGTCAAACAAAAGTGACAATGCACTTGTAAACTATAGGAAGTTGTGTTATCCTAGAGTAAACTCATACAAGAGGGTAGTTTGACTAAGTATGGCAAGTCAAATGAGATGTTTTTCTATTTGATAATTTGGCTAAGTGTGTTAAGCCAAACAAAGATGATAATGAACTTGTAAACCCAAACAAGTTGTGTTATCCTAGAGTAAACTCGTTCACAAGATGATAATTTGACTAAGTGTGTTAAGTCAAACAAGGTGATAATTGATTGGATTCAATTGATCAAGATTGATGAAGCTTGATTTGGAACAAAATTGTTTTGATGATTTTATGTGATGCTGGCATGCAAGTTAGATGTGACTGATATGAATTGTTGGATTGATGTTCGATGAAATATAAAGCTTGATAAGGAACGTCTTCCTGTCAAAATATGCCATGGGCTAGTGATTTGGATCTTTGGCTCACAAATGCTTCACCAATTTGATTTCATGTTTGCCAATGTTTGGATCACCACATAAGTTGGAGGATATATACCAAGATTTATTCCTGAAGCAAGATGTGAATTTTTGCCCCCAGTGTCTAGCAATGTTTGAACAACCATGGGTAGATTCTTCAATAGATGGATGGGCGAATGGATATAGATCATCTTGCGATAAGATAAGGGTGTTCAAATAGAGGATGCTCATTTGGATAATTCTTTCATGGCTCAGATAACTTTGGGTAGGATGGGATCAATGAAAATGACCCATATCAAGATGTTTACCATAAGCAAGTGTAAAGTGTTTACCAAACCTTTATCAAGATCTAGATAAGGTAGATAGATAACCATGGGTTGGATAAATGGTTCGTGGATGAACAGATGATATGGATGGAATTTTGGCTTTATTATGCATGTGATAAGATGCTTTCACCTGAAATGGCACACATAGATGTTTGATTCTACACATGATGCATGTCTTCCAGGTTTTCATCATGGTACCTATCCAAAGCACCACCAAAATGGTTTTCACTGAAGGACGATTTTTATCTTTACTATTTTCAATCCTTTTTTTGATTTTTTTTGAATTTTTATATTTTTGATTTTTTTTGTATTTTCTTAGAGATTTTAAGCTGATGTTGAATCACCTAGTGGTGTTGATGTTGATGCTTTTGTCATGATGTGCCATCGATATCATGCTTGAAGAAGTTATTTTTCCAAGACACGTGCACTTGAAAGAAAATTTTGAGAAATTTGTTTTGCTTTGCTCCCATCGGAGTTAACTTTGTCTTTGTGCACACATCGCAATAGAGTGCCTTTTGAATCCTTATGATGAAGGGTCACCGCCAATACATGGTCAATGTGAGAATTGGATATTATGCGTGGAGGTGTGGATGGAGGAGTGTGCTTAGGAATAAAAGATGGATTGGTTGATAGTTTGGAACCTTTGATTCTCCAAACTTGGGAAGATGAGCAATAATGGGTGGATACAGAAGTGTGCTTCGAATTAGGACCAACAGATCGATACACTTTGTATGTCACTTGAGAAGCATGGTTTTTCCTTTGTGGACATCCTTGATGGATAGCTTTCCCTTTTTGATTTTTCCCTATAGTTTCTTTGACTAATGGAGTTTGATAGGGATAGTCTTTCTTTGTAATCTTTGGTATCCATATGTATTTGATTTGTCCTTCATGCTTCAGTACTTCTTTTTCTTTAATGGTGTTCTTTGTGCTTTGATTCAAATCTTTCCTTTGTTGTTGGTCCCAATTTGTGGATGGGGTGATGGGTCAATGAAGATTCACGACGTGGTGGGTCATAGTATTGGTGTTGGTTTCATTATAAGGATTCTTCATGCTCCCTATGTTGACATTTGCTTTAGAGGAAGTTGCCCCTAGTTTTGTGGAAGTATCACTGATATGTTTATATCTCTTGATTGTTGAATAACCAAGGCCTTGATGCTTAGGATTTCCAACAATCTACACTGGTTCTAGGATACTTTGTTCATGTAGGCCTAATCCTCTACTTTGATAATTCATCTGTTGAAACATTTTGTTTGCAATAAGATATGATTTACCTTGGAAACAAGGTGCTAATCCTTTTCTACTCTATCATGGACCTTCAAAAGTGTCAGCTTCTTTATTGATGACATAGCTTTCTCTTAGAAAGGTAAGTGATCTGACTTTATAAGTGATAGGATCCTTCAAATGTGGGATGAATGCTTGATTGTTATTTTTAGCTTGATCTTGTGAGATATCATATGGCAATGCTTCTTCAAGAACTGTATGAAACTTTTCCTCGTGATTCCTTTCACAGGGTGCTTCTAATTTATGACTTTTGTAGGAGCCTTCTTCATGATCTATTTTTCATATGTTTTTACAAGATTTTTCTACATCTTGATCTTGTGTACAAGTGTTAAGAGTAGGAGACTCTTCTTCCTTGGTAGTGATGTCAAGAGTATGAGACTCTTGTTTTGAATGAAGATCATCTATGTGTACATCTAAAGAAAGCATCTTGTGGGTAGATGGGGGAGTATGTGCTATATGGATATGGACATCATTTGCGACATCTTGTATAGATAAAAGAGTGACCATTAGATCATTATAGTATCTTGGAGATAAGAATTCTTGATCTTGACTAATTTTGAAATTACTTTCAACATGTTTTGGATCAAGTTCTTGACATGGGTCGATTTTAAAGGATGGATTGCTTTCTTGGATATTTTCATTAGGCATGGAAAGTGGCTTAATATCCTCTTGATCTTTGAATGGATTTGGATCAAATGTTGAGCTAGGGATTCCTTCAATATCTATAATCATGAGGTCAAAGGATCTCAATATGTCTTGGGAAGGAACATTGCTAGACCTTGGTGATAGATTTTGATCATGCTTTGGAATATGTTCTTGAGATATGTCCTCTAACTCATAATGTGATGTAGAAACCTTTTCGATATGATCATTGGTCGATGGATCGCAGATTATGTCAATGGGATCAAATAATTGTAACACATCTTGAAATAGATCACTAAAAAGTGGCTCTTGATGAATGTTGAGTTGATCACTAGATGGGGTAGAAGCATCTTCAAGATCTTGAACATTGTTTTCAACAATTGTGGAAGAGAGATTACCAATGTCTTCAACCATAGGATCATTTTTGGGTATTTTTGGTGGATTTTGATCATGATTGAAAAGTAGCTCTTGGTGTATGTTGATTTGATCTTTGGTCGAGGTGGAAACATCTTCAAGGTGCTTATTGATAGATTGATCTTGATTTTTTATTTCAACAATTGTGGTGGGAATCTGTTGCAAGCTTTGTTGAGCGATTAATGGCTTTGTTTTTTGTTGAGCCAACAACACTTGTTGTTGGTCGTGTCGTTTTTGTGCCAACAACGCTTTTTGTTGGGCTTGTTGTTGAGCTACTTTTTGATGCACTTGTTGATGGATTACTTACAATAGTGTTCGAAATTGTGCTTGCACCTGTCGAGCCTAGTGTTGGGCTTGAGCTTGAGCCTATGCTTGTTGCGCTACTTGAGCCACTTGTGCAGCTTGTTGGGCGGCTAATTCTGCTTGCGCTTGTTGAGCAACTAGTTGTGCAGCTTGTTGGTTTTGGAGTGCCTTTTGACAGGCAGCTTGCAACATGATAGAGAATGAATTTGTCATGTTGTGTTTTGGAAGTGGTGGTGGTGGTGGTGGGTTGGGGATGGTGTTGATTGTTGGGGTGAGTGGAACAGTCTCATTGATTGCCAAGGTTTGAGTGGTGAATGGTGCGATTGAGATTCTTGGTCCTTGAGATACTTGAGAAATGATAGATGTGTTAACCGTTGGGGTTGCTTGGATGGTTGCCATCTATTGATATGAATCGATGAGAATTTTGAGTGTAGAAATTTTGTTTCGCAAGATTTGACCTTGACATTCTTCATATGGTTGACTTGGTTGTTTAGCAAGTAGCTTTGGAATGCATCCTTTTGGTGTTTGTTTGGAATCATGGACAAGTTGATTATGGATAATGCTCTGATTCGGTGTGATGTTTAGATTCGGCATGATAGATTGAAATTGAACATTGTTGTGGTTGGGAATCGTATTGCCTTGATTTAGGTAACTTTGATTTTGCATGGGGTTACCTTGACTGGGATGAACATCTAGAGTTGTCAACATATTGCTAGGATTTTGAACAACATTGGTTTGATTCACAAACACATCTATCCCAAAGTTTTCCAAGTGCAAATTCAAAATGTTCATGTTTGGAAAACTTGTATTTGGCATGTATGAATTTGGTAGGATAGTGTTGTTTGGAATAAGACTCATGCATTGATTGTTCAGTTGATAGATTTGTAGGTTTGGACTTTTATTTAAATCTATCATCAGGAAAGGTGTTCCAAAATTCAGATTGGGCATGCTCACATTTGTTGTATCATTGAGATTTGGAGGAGATGATGATTCCATGCATAAATGTGAGTTTCGATAATCAAGTGGTATTGCGAGACTTGGATAGTTTGGTTGAATTGGATTACTTGTGATGGATGGATCAAGTTTATATTCCATGTCCCTCTTGTGTTGTGATCTTGTTGCGAAAGTGAACCTTTAAGGTGTTTAGGACTAATGATGGATGAAGGATGAAAGTGTGAGTGATATGGGTGTTTGAATTTTTAGAAACTTTGGATCAATGATAGACTTTAGGAGTTGGTTTGATTCGATTTTGATAGTTGACTAGGTGTGTTAAGCCAAACTAGATGATGGTGACTTGTAAACCCTAGGAAGTTGTGTTATCCTAGGGAAAACTCGCATAAGAGGATGAATTGGCTAAGTGTATTAAGCCAATAAAAGTGATTATGAACTAGTAGACCTCAGGAAGTTGCCTTATCCTAGAGGAGAACTTGTTCAAGAGGATTGTTTGACTAGGTGCGTTAAGTCAAATAAGGTGATGTTGATTTTCCAAAAGTCTAGCATAAGCGATGTTTCAAAGTTCCAAAAGTTGTTGGTGAAATGGAATTTTAATGATGTTTGGATGGATGAAGTGTTTTGACTTGATCCTAGATGACCCTATGAGGACCTATTTACAAGACCAAGGTTTTGAAGAACATACTTTTCCCTAAGAGTAATTCAACCAAATGAATCAAAAGGGACCAAGCACATGTGTGGTTCAATTGTTTCTTATCTTGCTTAGATTCGGTTCTTTTTACCACAAACACTTTCTTGATTATGTTTCAAACTGAATGTCCAATGCCCTAACTTTCTTTTATCCCACAAAGTGCATTATGTGGAAATCAAGAAAATCAAGGCGAAGGTTACCTAATGTTGACTTTGGGAGAAACAAATTGGGATGTCTGAATGTTTAGAAGCCTTCTAGAGATAAGAACCCCTAAGTACAAGCACTAACATGTGGACACCTCCAAGGTATTTCTTCTTCCAAAGGGTTTGAAATTTTGATGATTTGTTGAATGTTTGTTTTTCCAATATTTTCGATCCAAGCAAAGTGTTATGATTTCAAGCACATGTACAACCCTAGGCTGGAAAAGGCAATATTTTTCATGTTCCCACTTGGACGAATCCAGCTGCACATATTTTGTGCAGATGACTAGATGCTTGACCACATTGGCTCCCCTCCACGACACACACTTCTCGGGTCATCCAAACATCAGTACCCATGAATCTCCCATGGCATACTTTTCATCTCTACAACAAAACCATATGTATATGTGGGGCAGCTTCAAAGGACATGACCTCTTGCACCAACAAATATAATGTATTTTTGGCTACTAAACAAAAGTTTGTCGTAAGGGCATCCAGTTTAGGGGGTGCAATGATAAAATCCTTGTGAGAGATCTCCCAACCCTTAGAACAAGGGCTTTACACATAATAAAGATACTGGGGGAGAGTTATCATGCACTGCTTCCTATTGTCCATGGCTTTCACCATGAACACAAATTTATATAGCGGTTTGGAAGAGCTTGGCTTTAGCCCGTTATCGCTTGAGTCATTCCCTTGGGGTGAGTACTTTTTCCCGCAAAGGTAGGCCCTCTAAAGGTACACAATAGCAAGTAAGTGCATTCGTAGTTCGATCATCTTTGTTTGCGTGAACAAAGATAGAACACTCACAATGCCTTTTTGTCACACTAGACAAGCTTTGTTTAGTTTTAAGTTCCCAAATCAAAATGTGAAGACAATATTTGTGACAACTTAGTATCACAAAAGACTTTTGATTCTCAAGATTGTCGTGAGGCATGAGAGAAGTGCATACACCTTTTAAATTATATTAAGTTGTGAGAAAGATTGCAAAGCATGACAAGCATTTGTTCATTTTACACCTCAAAGCAGTGATGAGTTCGTTTTAAGAGCACCAAATGAGATGTGAAAATTGTCTTGTTCAATCGTTAAATTTGAAAACCAACTCTAGTAAGTTTTTCCTAAGGTTCCTTTTAAACCCATTGTAGCAAAAATTGAAATGTTCCTTTTAAAGCCTCAAAAAGATGTGAGTTGATCTAAAATAGAAAATTAAAGCATAGGATGGAGGCCCTAAGCATTTAGAAATGATTTGTTAATTCCAAGTTTAATAATCAATTTTCTAACTACAATATACTTCTAATTCCATTTTGCTATTTGATTCTCCTTTGAGAGAGATGGAAACCTGAAACAAAGTAAAAAATTTAGAAATGAGAATTTATGTCAAGGAAATAATTAAGCATTCAATACTTCAAAAATAAAAATATACTTGCTATGCAAAGTTTCCATCTAAAAGCAATGGTAATAGTGTTTTTAAGGAACTTCATATGATTAAATATAGCAAGGTAAACAAGCATGATAGCACATTTATTCAAATTAAGCATGAAAAATATATCCACAAGTTTATATGGAAGCTTGTAGAAGAAAAAATGAAAGCTTTAAGTGTTGATTCAATGCATTGATTAGTAGTATCAAAATTTCCCTCAATAATGATATCGTGCCAATGAAAGATTTATGCAATCTAAAAGTTTTTTATGAGAAAAAACAAAGAACACCAACTTTGGTTTCCCATTCAATGCATAAATCAATATTAAATGGACAAGGCACCATGAGTAAAGTGTAGCTATAAATAAGTGGCTTTAAACACATTAAGACTGCAACCATTGAAATGTCCATATGCTACCTAACAATAGTTTCCATAATTCACTATTAGAGCAAAATCATTAATAAAATTGACAGAACAATCAATTTTCAAACAACAATACTTATGAGAAAGGAACAACAACATTAATAATAAAAGTAGTGATATTGATGGGAATGACAGCAGAAATGTTGATGAAAGACAACAACATTAATGAGAAAGTCAGCAACAATGTTGATGAAAGACATCAACAGTAATGAGAAAGTCTGGCAGAAATATTGATGAAACACAACAACATCATTAATGAGAAAGATAGAAATTTCAAAATTCACAAGACATATGCCTCCCCCACGTGACAACTCAAAGCCCATCTACCAGATCTTCCAACAACACTATCAGTGGCGGCACATAGGCCATTCTTTTGGCTTGAGTTCGAAGTGATTGGTGTGGATGGGAGAAGGACGCTTGAAATCTATGCACAGATTTATGAATGCTATGTTTGCATATTTCTAACCTCCTAGCCATGCATATCAAATTAAATATTCTAATAGTGCACTTTCCCTTATTAAGGAAAGTCAGTGTAGCTGGCAGGCATGAATCCTTCAATGAATAATGAATAAGCCAACTAACAACTGATAGAGGTATTCAAAAAAAATTTAATCTACTGTCAGTGGCAGGTGTAAAATAGGGTTCTACAACAAAATGCGTCGATTGCTAGGCCTAGGAAACGCAAGTGGCAGGGTGCTCCATCATCTAAAGTCTTAATAATAAATGCAAACATGAACCAAAGTCATACAGACTATAAGCGAAAAAGTACACGCCCCTGGTTTTGTCTGCAATGCCGACCCACATTCATTACTCTTAATCACCTTTGGAAAACAGAAAGTTCAACACTAGAGGTGCCCTCTTTGAATACTCTACAACATTCTCTTCCATTTTAGATTCATATGCAATGTTGTTGATTATAGATGCATGGGTCATTTGACAAAATTCCTGATAGAATGCGGATGTTGATAGTGATCCGCCTACACAAGGTTCTATTCAGAAAATATTTCTCACAAATAATGGAGGTAACATGTTGTAAAAATGTATCAGAAAAAGAACATGAAAAGTTTATAATCTGCTTGTCCTCACCGGCATCCCTGATATTAATTTTGGCGATTCAAACCATCAGACAAAAACGGTTTCCAGACTATGAAAGGATATTAACTCTAAAAGCACTAGAATTGACGGTTAGTATCTTATTCTAAATGTTAGGTTTCATTTGCCGCCGCAAACATTTTTGTAATGCTATTCATGTACCTTAGCTTTTTTTTTTCTCTGATCTGCTCAATCAAGCATGATCAACTATGGAAAATCCTTTTAACTTTTATTAGACAAGGCCTTCCACGTAATAGATATCTTATCTAGTTGAATATAAAATGAATTTATTCCAAAAGGAAAAGCTAATAGAGGAACCACGAATCCATTCAAAGATAAATAAACTGTATCTCAGCAAAGGAAAACATAGGCAGCAAATGGTCTTCAAATTCAAAGAAATCTACTTCAAACAAACTGACCTCCAGCCCTGTAAGAAATAGTACACTAAATAAAGCTATAGCAATGACTGTTCAGATTATTATTTAAACTCTTTAGATTAAGTTTGTTCCAACAGGGAAAGCCGATAGAGGAACCACAAATGCATTCATGGAGACATCAACTATATCTTATTAGAGGCAAACATAGGCATGTTGGAAATTGATAAGAAAAAGAGCACAAGAAAAGATTTGTTTTAGATGTTGTTGCAGCTGCACTGGTAGACAGGTGCGCAAAAGGTAAATAATTGTGGACGCCTAAACAAGGCACGTGAGCTATAAGATAGAATGGCTCAAAGGATGTGGTCCCCTGGACTGCAACGTTTGCAATATATGCACATAATCAACTTGCTGAAAAAGCTTTAGTAATTTTCAAGAAAATAAAATAAAAATTGATTTATGTCTTTGTCAGTGTGCCATGCGTGTCTATGACAGAATAGGCACTTTGAAACTGGGTATTCACAACCCTCTGGAAGACATGTATGTAAAACGTGGAGGCATAGACAAGGCGCATAAACTATTGAAAAAACACCTCAGAGAGAGATGTGGTCACAGGGTTGTCATGAATGGAGGATACATACAAAACAAATTTATTGGCGATGCTTTAGAAAATCGACCAATCAACTAACAATGGCAGGTGTGAAGCCCAAATTTCTCACCCTTTTCCAGCATCCTCTTTGTTTGGTAGATCTACAGAAGTATAACAAGGCGCATGAACTATTAGCCAGAATGAATTAAAGAGATGTTGTCTCCTAGGAAGAAATGATAGCAGGTTCTGTGCAAAATGGACCAGCCAAAGGATGCCTACAGGGATGTTATCCCACCATCAACGACTTGGTAAAGGATGGCTTGAGCAACACTAACCAAGGCAGTGAAACAGTGGAAGGGAAAATCATGAAACAGGTAAGCCGACTATTGATAGCAAATAGAGAGCAAATGAATGTTACACACTATTTCCAAAAGCAATACAATATATGCCTTGTCTTGAGAGCATTTTTTTTTTTGGCACCAAAATTACTCATTGGTCATTGGTAAACTTTGTTCTCTTTGAAGCAGTTAAAATGTTTTGTCAAAAACTACCAAATGAGAAATTAATGTACATTACATAAGCAAATTTAATTTCATAGCACAAGATTTGCCACGGCTGCATTATTAAAGATTTCAACAATAGTGAACATAGAATGAACACAATAGTAATTCCTTTGAGTTAAACATATACTAAAATTGATTGATTCATCTCATTTCACTAAAAGTCCTGAACTAAGTTACTTCAAATATTTGAAAACAAAAAGGCTCTATAAACCCTTAAGAGATAGGCAAAATACGATATTGAGCTCGCAGGGGGGCCCTCCTTCTAGCGCCATTTTGTGGACATCAAAATCTACAAATAATTAGCATGATTCTAACATCCTCATAGAATAGTATAACCTTCTTCAAAAAAAATGATAAAACCAAATCAAGCATGTAAAGAAGACAAGAATATAACCTATTCTATGATGGATTGGTGCTCTTTGAATATGTGAAAGAGCCCTTTTTCCCAATCCTTGTCAAGCTAATTTGATGATAGACAATGAGATGCTCATGAACTCAAGTTGCCTATAATGAGGATGCTCTAAAATGTATATGTCAAATGAGGTAGAAGTCATTGAATTTATAGGAAAGATTGAGAGAGGAGAAGCCAAGATTGAGTAATGTGGGACTAAAACCCAACAAATGAGAGAGAGCCACTTGTCACAATGGGATTGGCCCATGCTTGTGCAAGTTTTGGCTAATGTGCCCATTTCAAATTTGAAAATGGCAATAAATGAATATGGTTGAAGATTTTGGGGGGAATTGTGTTTGGCCAAAAAATTCAAACAAGAGAGTTAATGAGGGCATATTCCTTGGGAATATGCCTTTGTGAGGGGAAATAGGTGTTTTAATAAATCAATTTAAATGATTTATTGTGCAAGTGGATGAATCTAGAGGATTTAGGTGATTAGGATTAAATTAATCAGGATTTGATTAATCTAATAGGAGGTTAGGTGATATGACATTTGATTTGAATTTTTTATTTTTGTTTTAAATCAAATGAGAGGAAAATGCATATGAGTGATTTAATTAAATATATGTGATTTAATTAAATTAGGAACTATAGGAGATAATTAAATAATTTGATTTATTTAATTAAAGAGATAAGCTTAGTGAATTAATTAAATTGGTTTATTTAATTAATAGATGAAATAATGTTGAATGAAGCATGATCAGATGCATGAGTATATTTTGCATGTCTACAACTATTAAAGATTATATTTTTTAATTACACTTATAAATCTAAAAAGGGTATTTTAGATTTATTTTTTTAAAGTTATTTACATGAGTGAGAGTTGTGAAAACATCCACTCACTATTTAATGTGAATTTGTGTAATACTATTTTTTTACAAATGATGTTGTTTCAAATTTTTTTGTAAATTACCCTGAAAGAAATGCTACATGTGTATTTAATGGACACTTATATTTAACAAATATGTGGTCTATATCTAATTTAATTAGAAAAATATTAATTATACCAAATATCTGACAAAAACTAAATCTATGTAGAAAATATTTAAATTCACTTGTGTTGATAAGTTTATATTCCATGTAGACTCCACCATATTGACATAGCTAGATGGGATGAAACATATGCATTCAAGTAGTTATATGGCATTAAATGTAGCTCCATGTAGAAATTAGGGAACATTATTATATTATACACTAAGGACTCTTGTGGTTGAACCACGAGTTAAAACATTGTATATTTATGAGTTTTTGGGTAAATTAACCCCAACAAACAAAATATTGCCTTTGGCTTGCATTCCCAAAATTTCTATTCAATGCAACCTATATAAAAATGGAAGCTTTGGAGGAGGGGTTTTAGTGAGTTGTAGGTGCCTTGGTAGATATGTATGAAATGTGTGAAAACATATATAGGGCACATGAATAGATGGAGGCCCATGATTTTTTGTTAGTAGTGCTAGTGTAAACAAGGTATCATATTTTTAACTTCTTATAGTTGTTGAAAATTTGTTTCCATATACTTTCTAGTGGTGTAGGTCTTGATATCAAAAAAAATTTTGGTACAAGTTTTTTTATTGAAGTCCAAACTCTATTTTTGAGATCTTCAAGTTTATAAATTTTCACCTATTCATCTAATTTTCATAGTTCTTGTAGCATTAGAAAGGTATTGAGGATCTCTTCATATCCATCCATGAATTTTTTCTAGATTGAGCCTTAGGTATCTTTTATTTATTTTATTAAATATTGATACTCTAATTGATAACTTGGACATCTTCACATCTAGAGAAGTTTTATCTTTCTGGGGGGCTTCATTTTTAGTATTCATCATATTGGAGAGATTCTAATTGTTGTTGAGGGTTTTTGTCTTTGTGATTTGAAGATCTATCTTAGTTCATTTTGGGTTTTTCATTTCACCCTTATTTGATCATCTTGAAAAGAGGACATTATAAACAGATATTGTATCATGACACATCTCTATTGGCTTCATCTTTTCTCACATTCCTATAGTCTTATTTTCCAACTATGTGCTCCTTGAAATAGAATTCTTTGGACAAATAATAATGAATACATTTTAGCATCGAATGGTTTCCATGTTGATGATGACACTTTAATTTTCATTATACACATTTAGTGTTTAATTGCATGGAAATGAGGGGCCAAAAAGGGGCCTTAAGTAGCCATTTTTTTGAAACAAAGGAAAATTGATCTTGGATGAAAAATTGAAAATAGTTACACTCAAAATTTGAAGACATAACCAGAAAAATATTTGTAGTTCTCTAAATCTACTTTATAAACTACCTTTTTTTTAAATGACAGCGATTAAGGGGTTCAAATAGCGAGAGCACACAAAGTTCTACTTTTGTCAAACTAATATAACATAGTTTCAGGTGTGTTGCCCCTAAAATTTTAATGTTTTTTAGTATTTCAAAAACTATTTCGGTGAAAATTAGCTAACACTATGTAGTTTATGGCTATTTTCTGCTAATATTTTAATCAATATATAATTTTTTACTAATTTATAAAGTGGACGCATCCTAAAAAATTAAAAATTGAGTGTGCTTCCCCCTAAATTTCTTGGAAACTAATAAAAAATCATTTTTTTAATGTGATAGAGAGGGAAGAAGAGAGCGAGAAAGAGAGAGAGGTAGAAGGAGAGGGAGAGATGAGGTAGAGAGATTTAGAGAGGGAAGGAGGGAGGGAGGGAGATAGAGATAAGATGAGATGGAATGAGAGGGAGAGAGAGGGAGAGAGAAGTGAGATAGAAAGAATTAGAGGGGGAGAGGGAGAGAGAGAGAGAAGGATGGATAGGTAGAGAGGTAGTTCTTGAGCTCAAGGGAGAGAGAGTTAGATAAAAGGATGGATATAGTGAGAGAGATTTTTAGAGTGTAAGGGATAAACAATGAGTGAGATAGAGAGAGAAAGAGAGAAATAATACAACTTGTTGATTAATTACTAAAATTTGACCTCCTGATTACTGAAATTTGACATGTTGAATACTGAGATTTTACTATCTAATTTTTTTTAAGATCTTTCAAAAACTAGAGATCTGAAACCACTCTCGAATATCCCGAAACTATATACGTGAAATATATAACTTAAAGTTTAAGAAAGTAAATGTCCATATGTAAATGTCAACTTAAAGTATCTCTTAAATACTTATTTCATGTATATAGTTTCCTTGAAATATAACAAGAAGAAAGAGAAAAAAAGAGAAGAAAAAAAATTCAATGTAGACCAAAATATGAGCACGTTATAACATGCTCGCATTTTTTCAATGCATTCAGAAAATGTGAGCCCATCATAATGCACTCACGATTTTTCAATGCTTTTTTATTTCAAAAGATGCATGTTTTTTTAAATTCAAACCATAATGTGAGCACATTATAATGTGCTCACATTTTGGCTTGGTAATGACCAAGCCTAGGCTCAGTGACTACCAACCCATAATATGAGCACATTTTACTATAAAACGCTCACATTTTCGCTATTTTGGGTTGAAAAAGTGAAGTGGCCACTTTTTGGCCCCCCATCTTTCTACACTTACCCTCTACAACATGTTATTCTCAATCAAATCTCAAGGGAATTCTTCTACAACTAGAGGATGGGATAAAGGAAGAGGAAGAGGAAATAATAGAGGAAAAGGAAGAATTTTTGTGGATCGTAGAAGCATCTAGTTCAACTAGAGTCTTTTGAAGAAGCGAAACATTCCACATTCTTAACTTGCAATTTGGAAAAAGAAGGTCTCAAAAGGATGTCTAGGTCTTGGATAGCGGTTGTTCAAATCATATGATAGGTAAATCTGATCTCTTTATCAAACTAGATGAATCTATGAGGAGTCAAGTAAAATTTGGTGATGATAAAGAGGTTGATGTAATGGGAAAAGGTACCCTTGCAGTGAAAACTAAGCAAGGAGAAACTACATTTATTCGTGACACTTTACATGTGCCCAAACTACAACATAATCTTTAAAGTATTGGGCATCTTGTAGAAAAAATTACAAGGTTATGTTTGAAGATAATTACTGCAAAATATTTGATAAATTAGCTAACCATCATCTTGTAGCAAAGACTAGTATGACAAAGAATATATTATTTCCTCTCACATTGGTGTATGCTAAGATGCATTCTCTCAAGGAAACCATAGATGATTCGTGGTTATGGCACAAACGCTATGATCATTTGAATTTTCAAGGATTAATTTTGCTTCATAAGAACAACATGGTGAGAGGACTTCTTGCAATTCAGGAAAAAGTAGAATTTTGTTCAGGGTGTGCACTTGGCAAGCAGCATTGAGATAGTCTTTTGGTGAACAAATCATGGAGGGAAAAATCTTCTCTAGAGCTTACGAATAGTGACATTTGTGGTGACATGCAAGAGGAATATTTGGGTAATAATATTTATTTTTGACATTTATTGATGATTTCTCTCGTCACACATGGGTTTATTTTCTTAAGCAAGAATATATGAGGCATTTGCATGCTTCAAGAAATTTAAGGCTATGGAAGAAAAATAAAGCGAGTATTCTCTGAAAATACTCAAAACAAATAGAGGGGGAGAATTCACTTCTAAAGAGTTTGCTAAGTTTTAACACTCATGGCATCAAGAGACAACTTATTGTAGCTTATACCCCCCAACAAAATGGTATTGTAGAAAGGAAGAACTGTACCATTATGGAAATGGCACGAAGTATGTCACAGTCCAAAAATCTTCCAAATTTTTACTAGGGAGAAGTAGTTGCAATGATAGTATATATCCTAAATCACAGTCCCGCAAAAGTAGTTCAAAACATCACTCTGAAGGAAGCCTAGAGTGGTCATAAGCCTTCAGTGGCTCATCTTAGAGTATTTGGTTGTCAAGAATTTTTTCATGTTCCAGTTAGAAGTGGAAGAAGTTGGATGCAAAATCCCAACTTTGTATCTTTGTGGGATACTCAGATGCATCTAAAGGATATAGATTTTACAACCCTAACACAAAGTAGTGGATTGTTAGTCGGGATGTGGTTTTTGATGAAGGGGGAGTATGGAAATGGAAAAAAGGAGTTCAAAAATTACACCACTAATCATGGGTATTGAAGATGATCATGTTCCTCCTCTCCCCACAAGCTCAAGTGGAAGTTCAAGCCCAAGTTCACCAAGTGCTCCAAGTTCCTCTTCAAATGATAGTTTCATTCCATAATCAAGTATAAGTTCTTCATGAAAGGTATAAATTTTAAATGAAATTTATCAAAGGAGTTCTAATGTGAATCTAGTTTCCAAATTTTCTTTATATGGTACCATTCAAGTTGAACCTTCTATGTATGAAGAATCCATGAAAGAACAAGTATGGATTGATGCTATGAATAAAGAGATGCATGTAATTGATAAAAACAATACATGGGAATTAGTGCAACTTCCTAAAGACAAATAGGTGATTGGTGTAAAATGGATGTATAAGGTGAAATACCATGATACTAGAACTCCATGAATAGACATAAGGAAAGATTAGTTGCCAAGGGATTCGCACAAACACTTGGAGTAGATTATTTAGAGACTTTCGCTCCAATTGCAAGATTTGATACAGTCAAGATTATATCGGCTATTGGTGCACATCACAAGTGGCCAGTCTATTAGGTGGATATAAAATCAAATTTCCTGAATGGTTATATTGACGAGGAAGTCTATGTGGAACAACCTATTTGTTATGAGATTCTAAGAAAATAAAATTTGGTTTACAAGTTAAAAAAAGCTCTCTATGGGTTAAATCAAGCACCACGTGCCTAGTATGCAAGGATTGATAGTTATTTCTTGAAGAAATGATTCATCCAAAGTCTCTTAGAGCCAACCCTCTATATCCAGCATCTTGGTAATGATATTCTCATTGTTTGCCTTTATGTTGATGATCTCATTTATACAAGTAATATCCTATCTCTCATGGAGAAATTCCAAGCATAAATGAAACAAGAATTTGAGATGTCAAATCTGGGACTCATGCATTATTTTCTTGGAGTAGAGGTGCAACAAAAATTTAAAGGTATATCCATTTCTCAAACCAAGTATGTGGCTTATCTATTAAAGTGGTTTAGAATGATTTCATGCACTACAGTTGCAACTCATGTAGCCCTTGGTGAAAAATTAACCAAGGAAGATGCAAGTTCCAAAGTGGATGCTACTTTATACAGAATTTTGGTTGGGAGCCTCATTTACCTCACTACAATGACACCCGAAATCATGTATGTTGTGAGCCTCATCTCTCGGTTCATGCAGGATCCACATGAATCTCATTGATGTGCCACAAAAAGAATCTTAAGTTATGTGAGTGGTACACACAATTTTGGCATTCATTATTCTCCCACACATAATTTTTAACTTGTTGGTTACACTGATTCTAATTGGGTTGGTTCAGTGGATGATAGAAAATCAACATTTGGTTATATTTTCTCACTTGGTTCTAGAGTTTTCTCATGGAATAGTAAAAAGCAAGCAATTGTGGATCTCTCTTCCGTAGAAGAAAAGTATATTGCAATAGCAACAATCAATTGTCAAGCCATATGGATTCGAAGGATTTTGATAGATCTACAATCGATTTAGGAACATCCAATAACTATTTACTGTGATAACAAAGTACCATTGCTATGACCAAAAATCCTATGTTTCATGCTAAATCGAAGCACATTAAAATCAAACATCATTTCATAAGAGATTTAGTTCAAGATGGGACAGTGGAATTATAATTTTTTCCTACATTTGAGTGAGTTGTTGATATTTTTACCAAAGCTCTACCTATAGCTAGTTTTGTTGCATTGAGGAATCAGTTAGGCCTCATCCCCATTGCTCGTGCAAGGGGAGAATGAAGAATGCACGATCAACCACACACACACATACAGTCATCTCCAGTTCCACTGCAACAATTTTATTTTATTGTTTGTGTCCATGCATAATAAACTGCAATTGTGTGGAGTCTTTTTCAGCGATGGGATTAGTTAGTTCTTTATTTTGGATTTTTTCTGCATGATCATTGCTTCTTGCTTTAGTTTCTTTGTTGTCATTTCAGTTAATAAACTGCAGTAGTATTAGTTAGTTATTTTCTTGCTTTAGCATGATCATTGCATGTTCAATGCATGATTTGTGGATCTTTTATTTTCCTTGATTTTATCTCTATTCAGTTTTATAAATGTACACTTTTTTTCAAAATGAATACACATAATACAATAAAGTAAATTTTTATGTCTGTTGTTCGCTATTCGCTCAGTCATTGAGCATAATTGTTAAGCTTATGTTCATGAATGTGATGATTTTTTCAGTTTAAATATTTAGTATAGTGTAAGAGCATTAGTCTTACATCCCTCAGGCTTGACTATACCTGTGAAATTTCTTTAGCCTCCATAGAGGCGGACATAATTATTGTTTATAAAAGAAAATTGAGGACATCTTGTTGGTATTCACTAGCCTCTAATAAAGTGTATAGAAGGAGAAAAAGTTATAAACTTTCACTAACAAATGTTGCTAGCTCGTCTGTCCTACATGTTATAACATAAGTTGAATGAAGAATGCGTTCAAAGAGAATTAATAACATAACTTTATATCTCAATTGTAAATTTGAAAAAGAAACACATCGCTTCATCAATACCTGTGTTAAAATTTGTATTAGAGAAAATATCAGTAGCATGCTCTCCCATGACAATAAGTGACTCTTGGGGCTCTCCTCAACAACTCTTTGCAGTATCATTCTCAATGCATGCCTCTTTGCAGAATCCTTCTCAATGCATGCAATCCAGCCATCTCAACTTAAGAAATTAAAATACACAAATCCCTGTCAACTTTTGAATTATGTATTTATGTCTTCCAAAAATGCAGAGCAATCCAAAACACACCTACACATTCGAATCTTGAGGTTTTTTGAAGTACTATTGACAATCTTGTGGAATGGTTTGCCCCAAAGACCCTCAAAGAGTTTCTATATAGTCCTCACTGTTTTCATCCAAGCAAATTTAACCTTCAAAAATTAAAAGAAAAAAAAACAAATAGGTAAAGCTAACTATAAAGAAAATAATATTCCATCATAACATCTTTTTAGAGATAGATAACCATAGAACTGATAATTTTCAATAGATTACAAGTTTAATATCCAGAAATTCATCACTTATAGGCATCTATATGTTAACTAATGAAAGTTAACACATTCGTAAATGTTAGTAAATTATTTTTCAATTTAAATATTTGTATGACAATTATACAGTTCTTCTCTTTATAAAATAAAAATGTAAGCATTCCTATGAATTAATACACAATAACAGTGGTATTAGAGTGATGGGTTGTTGCATATCCATTGCTCATTGTCTGAGATCATGTTGAAGCATCGACATATTATTGATGGTTTAAGATTAAACACTAAAAATTAAATTATAAATTAATTGTTTTGTAATGTGAACACTAACTCTAATTGAATCATATAGTAAAAATAAAAAAATATTTAATAAACTATAAATTATTATTTTTTAATATATTTAAAATTCAATTATTATTTAAATAATCAATAATTTTATTGTACAAATTATGAAATATTTATTATAAAATATTTAGTAGTTTACTTTACTTATAAATTAATAAATATTTATTACAATTAATAAGACATATTTAATATTTTATAAATATACAATAATTTAAAAACATTAATCTATTTCTCTTAAATGTATCATCGCTACTAACATATATCTTTAATAAATATATTAAAATTATATAAGAGAGATAGTTATTTATTTTTATTTTTCAATTATTCTATTTGAATTTTATATAAACTAAATAAAATAAATATTATTTCTCCACATTATTTATATATTTATTAAAAATATAATACTAACTTATCATTAAAAAAATAGATACACATAATAAAATTCCAATTAAAAATGAATCAGGGACACATTCTTTCATATGTTCGTCACCCTTGTCTGGATTTTATCATTTATCTTCTCTATATTCAATATCTTGACAGTGATTAAAAAAAATACACAATTTAAACCAAAAACATTTATATTATTTATCATAGACTGTGGAAAGATTATACCCACTAGTGATAACGTATTCACTCTATCTACTAAGAAAAAGGAAAAGTCTCTAACACCTTTGTAAACCCTGGTGAATTTGTCGCTTCCAATAATGCTATCACCATTGAATGTGTTGGTCGCTTGCTTCAAAGACTGCTTTGAATATTTTGCGGCATCTCCTGATGATTTTACTGAAACGACTTGTCCTCCTGATTTTACTCAGGTGCCCCATCTTGGCTGAGCAGAAAGCTTGAAAAACTCCAAATCAAGTCACTTCCTCTGTCTCATCCTCTTATTATACCACACACACAAGAAGCATATCAGTAAACAGAGGAACAAAGAAGCTACAATTACCGAGGAAACAACAAGTGCTTTATGTCGCCTACTATGATGAGAATGGTGAGGCACTGCTTCAGAAGCACTGACACCAACAATGATATATCTCCTAGCTTAGCTATGCCTCTACATGATCTTCAATACCTGTCCATATAGAAACATTTTACACATGAAATTTTTAGCTTTTAAAAAATTAAACCTTGGGATGAGAGGCTCAAGCATAACATGTGATTTTTGTCTTTTAAATTTTAAATTTTAAATTTTTCCTATCAGAAACAATTGAAAGGTCTTTATATTCAACATAGTATATTATCAGTGTGAAAATTTTATTGCAGCTACTGATTATTAATCTCTTATTTATATAGACTATTTGACTGCTGAAAATTAATTCACAACAAATATTGAAAAATAACACAATTGCAACTTCACAAATAAAACCACGAGAATACAGAAAAAAAATATGCAACACAATGAACACAATATTTTTGGACAAATTGTCCTTGGAAAAACCCCAAAGGGAAAACCAGTACTACAGATGAGAAATTTATTAAACTTCAGCAAATCAAGAGATACATAAACTGCTTGCCTCTTCTTGGTAGAGCTCCAATAAGATTCTTCTCCGAAAATTCTTCCCTCAATTTTTCTTGTTGAAATTCCACTATTGTTGTCTCCAACGCCATCACTACGCCCTTGCTATTACTACAAAACTATTTGCTATCACTGCAAATTTTTCTCAAGTGTGTCCTCCAAATGCCCATTGATCCCCTTTTATACTAGCCTCATTAAAAAACCAATGGCCATAATTTAATCTCAATCAATGATTAAGATTAATTAGACTCTAACAAACCATAACAAATTGGTTGCTAGATGTCTCTAAAGGAAACAATTAATTAATTAAATATTTGTCTGGACTCTAACAAACATCTTCAGAAAAAAAATAGTAATAATAATTCTTGAGAATGGAGATAACAACTGTCTAAGCTACTTCAAACTAACAATCAGAATGATTGCTAGATTAGAGAAATCATTTGCAACTTGTTTACTTTCTGATAATAGATTCCCAATTAGAAAAGTTATCCAAGTTGAAAGGATTCATATAAACATAAAACTTAACTATTTTAATAATAGATTCCACCATATAAGAAGTTTTTCTAAAAATCTTAAAATTTCACTCCAAGAAGTTCTTCTAAAAAATATTAAAATTTCAACTCTTTTCGTAAGTTTCAAATTGGAAGAGAGGGAAAATAAAGTATTTAGAAAAACTTCTTCCTTATAAAATTTGTTACACATCCATTTAGAATAAACACCCGTATTCCCAACTCTTTAAGAGAATTGCAAAGCCTAGAAGTCAGATCTTTTCTGACATCAGGGCACTTACAATGGATGAAGACATTAGATAATTATGGAGATGGCCTAGAGAAAGGTTCCTTATTTTGCTGGTGAGTTGAGGAAGAAGATGACATGTATGCAAAACAAGGTTGGGGTAGAAATCTTACAAAGAAGACAAGTTGGTTTCGAGGAAGGGAAGAGTGACTTGGAGTCGAGCAGAGCGTGCAATATAAATGAGGATGTGGATGCCAAGATGTTTGATGAACCTTTCTAGAAACAACTTGTAAAAGGAGGAGCATCTTAATTTAAAAGAGCATATTTAAAATTGAAAAGTTGAGCAAAAATGGACACACACAATAAAGGCACAACAGCAATTTACATGGTTTGCTAAAGATTGACTACATCCACGGGAAAAACAGGGTAAATAGAACTTAGTATTTGCAACAATAAGATTACAATACATCATCGTTTATCATCAAAAAAAAATATATATAATGTTCTCTTCAAAGCAAACGAAAAGACATGAAAAGATGAAGACGAAGAGCAATGGTTGGACTTCACATTCAACAATCTCCCACTTGAAGTCCACACTGTGCTGCAACATACAGAGCTCTCCCCCTGATTTTCCAAACTCATTGTTACTTAATTACTAGATCAACTAACCAGTCCATTGCATCATTCCCTTTGCACTACCTCTGTCAAGAACTGATTCAACCTAAAATAATCTGCCACTTTTGCATCAACTGATTCCTCTTCCTCATCTTCTAAGGATATTTTTCGTTTTTTAGACATAGACAACTCTTGGACAGTGTCTAATTCACTATCTAAAGCCCTCCTATTTTTGCTCGATTCAAAATCAGCCGATCTAACAATATACACCTTGAATCTGTTCGGTGGAATCAACTGGAAAACCAAGCAGTCACCCTCAATCAAATCATGTCGAATTG
This sequence comes from Sequoiadendron giganteum, assembly GCA_007115665.2. Classification (NCBI taxonomy): domain Eukaryota; kingdom Viridiplantae; phylum Streptophyta; class Pinopsida; order Cupressales; family Cupressaceae; genus Sequoiadendron; species Sequoiadendron giganteum. Next base: position 641,395,627 of record CM021107.1, read on the forward strand.
AGAAACCTCTCCATCCTACACTGAGGCCCTATGGCCAACTTACTAGCAAGATAAAGAGTTTCAGTCTCATCGCCATTTTCATCCTCTAAAATCATCCTCGTATTTTGTTTCGGTAAGTGTGTTTTGCAAAAGTCAACTGGAAGACCCAGCCAAAATTCACTAGAAGTGTGGGAATGTAACATGGGTTTGACAAATGTTGGTTAGGCGGATCCTAAACCAGATTCAATATTGTATGCATGTTCAACCGCTTCTCCACTTGCTTCAACTAAGGCAATTGCGTGTTAAAAGATAGATCTACGGCCATAGCTTTACTGAACATAAGGGATATCAATAGGTGCTTCACGGTAATCTGGAGGAGGGTTGTTGGCTACACAACTAGAGTGACGTGCCACCACCGCTCTCTCCTCAGTCCTCTGCTTCCTGGGATTTGAAGACCTCTTTGCAGACTTGGAGGCCATATTAGAGACCTGTTTCAAACTAGTAGCAAGTCCCATGAGATTGAGCTCATCCATGCACCTCTTGTTTGAGCTCATCCATGCACCTCTTGTTTTCTTCCAGTCGCTGCCTGCAAACCTTGTCATAATCATTCATAGAACCCATGAATACCTCATCGTCACTCTCATTCCACATCGCTTCATCGACCTCCTCAATTCTCTCGATATTTTCCTTGCCTAACTCTTGCAAACCAGATGGGAAGAAATACTCTACCTCCTCTTCATCAGGCTCATTGTGTTCCTCTACATCCATTTCCTTACCCTTTAAACCTTCTTCCTTTAATTGAGTCACCTAAGCCTCTAGCTCAACAGTGTATCACTGTTTGTGCTACCACGAGTGTGCTGCAGACTCCCTGTTCTTAATTATCCTCCTCTGCCTTTGCTCCATTTTTTTTTCCTCTGGCGCATCCAAAACTCGTTTCCTACCCCTGTCAATGGCACTAGCACCAATACTTGCAAGCGACAATCCACCAAAAGCGATAGTCACAAAGGAGCTTGTAGCTCTAGACTCCATGGAGGCTTCCAAAATGCTTCCCATCGAGCTCGACTGCTGGGCCGGAATGGCAGCGGTAGGAGGACTTTTCCCAACCAAGGGCTACTGCTGGCATTGAAAATGCTGGTGCAGATGTTGAATTGTGATCGGCTACGGTCCCTTGGCAGCCTTAACTCGAAATTGAGCCAATCCTCATGAGGATTAGTGGGCAAAGAGTCCTCCTTGACAACTCCAACCTTGGCCAAGAAATCCTCGAGCGTTATCTTTCCCAACGTGAGTTCCCTCTCCCTCTCCATCGGACCACTCATAGCGCTTCCACATGCTCTTGTCTAAATCTCCTTCCACACCTCCTCCACTATCTTGTTCACTATGCTCTGGATTCTCTGCTCTTCATTTTTTGTATATTCAAATGCAAGTCCTTTCGCTTCTACTTCTCTGTCATCGTCCTCCTGATTGGAAACATCCGTGTCATTTCCTCTTACCTCCTCGGTTGTCTCTATACCATCTTCCTGGGACTTCTTCTCCTCCACCATTCTGGGCATCATTATCCTCAAATAACGCAGTCTCATCCAAAGCCTTACCAAGGCCAACATCATCAGACTCAATCACTTGTAATCTTTCATACAACTCTACCAGCTTTTCACCACTATTGTTTTCATCATTCGCCCCATTTTCTAAAGACAGATTTTGCAACACCTAAACCTGTTGTCGCAGTTCCACCAAGTCCTCATTTGCAGAAACTACAGCCTCCAAGGCAGATCTATCAGCACCTACAACCTATTGCTCAACAAGCCCATCTATCGCTTTCATGACATCAGCATCAACATTTTTTTCATCTGTATCATTTCCTTCTTCTTGATCAGATTCCAAAATGTTAATGAATTCTTCAACAACTAATTCAACTTCATCATATAATCTATCCAACAACATTTTTCTTGCAGCCAAAATCTCACTCAACGAAGGATTTGGCATGGAATGAATAACTCCCACTTCAGCGTCACTCTCAACTATATACAAGATGCCTGCTTTTCTGCTCCGAGCAATTAACAAGGCCCCTTTCATTACTTTCTATCTATTGGATCCATAAGTGACTTTACATCCTTGAGAAATCAACTGTCCAATTGAAATCAGATTTTGATTGAGCTGAGGGGCATATCTAACATCCCATAGCATCCAACTATTTCCATTTGTTAACTTTAACAAAACATCCCCTTTGCCAATAACATCACAAGATTTATTGTTTCCAAGAAGAACCTAAAGAACCTTACCAAAGTCACCACTTTGCAGATTTTTGAAGCTTACTCCTTGCACAAAGTGGCATGAAACAATGCTCCCGAACTAAGCACCCAAACATTTGTTGTTATTTCTTTCGAGGCTAAACTAAGAACACCAATTGTTTCACCGACGTCCTCTTCACATACCAAATTCACTTTATCTTCTTTTGACTGGTTTTTCAGCCTTCTTCAAAGACCAACAATTATTCTTGATGTGGCCTTGCTTGCCACAATACCAGCAACCAGCATCTCTTTCTTTGGATTTTGACCTTCCTTGTGATTTCCTATGACTTCCTTTGTCAGAAAAACATTGCTTCCACTCAAACTCAAGTCTCTCATGCCAAATGATCGAACAACACAACTCTGATACCAATTGTTAACTTAAAAGAGCAGATTTAAAATTGAAACAGAATTCAAGTTGAGAAAAAACAGACACACACACACACCGAATAAACATACAACAATTATTTACGTGATTTGCCAAAGATTGGCTACATCCACGAGAAAAGCAGGGCATAGCTCTTATTATTTGCAACAACAAGATTACAATACATCATTTTCTATCACCAAGCAAAATAATATATAATGTTCTCTTAAAGGAAAACAGAGAGTCATGAGAAGATGAAGACGAAAGGGAAATAGTTGGACTTCACACTCAACAAAACACGTTCTTGTGCATATAATGAGCAAAAGCAACCGGAGAGAAGATTGTTTTGCTTCTTTTTCAAGCCCTGCATATGTTTGTTGATTTGAATTGTTTCCCTCCACTCTATAAGGATTTGAAGTTGATTATAGCCACCATATAATTTTGTTGAGGCAGGTGATTTCTAGTATGTTTGTTATTAAAATTAGTTTTTTAGTGTTTTCTCATAAAAAAGAAAGCATTAACACATATTGATTGCAAGTTGGAAGTTTTTATTTGCAAAGTGAAAAATGGGAAAGAGTATAGTAATGTATTAAATATAATATTTGTTTCATGTGTGGTTTAGTTTGAGAAAGGTGTTAAAGGCCAGTCATTGTTTCATTGGAGGTTCATTTTATAGATTATTTATAATCATATCCATATTATTTATTGATGACATATTGTCTCTAAAAATTCATGTAAGCATAACAAGCGAAATAGAATTAATATTTGAATGTTGGAGACAATATAAACCTCTATTCATGTAATTTTATAATCATTATATATTATTGAGAAAGAACTTAATAGGTTACAATATTAGTTAGGAAACATAGAGCAAAAAAAATTAAGAAAGATGCACCTCCTTATATTTCAACAAGGAAAACAAATAAAACCAATATGTTCTTTAAAAAAGGAGTTGTGTCTTCCATTGTGTCAAAAGGCAAATCTTTTTGTCTAAGCATATGGCCTAAAAATTCCACCAATCAAAGTCACAAAAGTATAAACCCATGATTGTGAGAGTTTGGGAATCTAAGAAAACAAATAGAGGAAAATGTAGTCTTTATTACAAGGTTTTTGTTCGCTATTATGTTCTAGAATATTCTAAACCCATAAAATTTGTATCAGGGGGTCATATGAATAAATGTCATGTTGAGTCTACATTTGTTGATAATTCTTATTGTGATGACCTGTTTTATAATAAAACTAAATTAATATCTCCAAAGGTAAGCTTATGTTGGAGTTAAGAGGAGCGATACACATAACTAAGAAGGAGTAAAAGTTAATTAAAAGAAGTGGAATAACTAAAATGAATAAAGGAAAAATAAGATGAATATAAAAATGTTGGCCAACCAATTTAAAAATGTAGTGATTATACCTTGGATAAGTAATAAACATTTAATAAATCAAAACATCCTTTTGCATTGGTTGACTTGTGAATTAAGGCTGGCGCTGGAATTAAATAAGACAAATATTAAAGCAGCTGACCCTTATTGCCCAAAGTAACTAAAGCTTGATAATGACAAGAGGATTAATATATAAAGGTTTGCTTGAAGTGAAATGACTCCTTTTGGAAAAGGTGTATCCCTTGTAAGAGGTGCATGGGTTATATAGGGGTGTGACTATTCACCCCACCTTGATAGATATATAGAGGGGTGGAATCAATTTGTGGGAAGCATCATTGAAGAGATCAGAAATAGAAATTTGCAATTTAGAAAAGCAACAACTATTGTTACAAAAAGTGATTGGTATGCATTTGATTATATATGTATTTAATATATAATATTTGATAGGCATATAAATATATGTATAGCTACTCTCATAATGACTAATATGCAATAAGGGAGATATGTTAAGTCTAAATTGTGAATTTATTTATATTATTATAATCTACAACCTTTCCTTTAAGCAATCATGTGTAGGGTTGGCTAGGAAACATGTTAGGGAAAGGCAATATAGGAATTGTATTGGTTGGATGTTCCTACCACTTGGATATTCTCACAATGTAAGTACACCACCCTAAGTTGGATGGAATTGTCTTGGTTGGATGTTCTTGCCACTTGGGGCTAGGGGGTATGAGCATGCCCTTGGGCTTAATTGTGATGAATATATTTTTGGTGCCCTATCATGTGTTTCTCTCATATATCTACCATGATTGGTTATTGGAAAAGAGTCTATGAATCATTCATAGAAGAATATTTCAAGGAGGTCGTTAACTCAGTTACTGAGGCTATATGGCTTCAAGGAATTCTTTTTGAGTTTGGTATTCCTTTCAAGTAGCCCACAATCATCTATTGTGACAACCAGAATACAATTCATATATGCAAGAATCTGGTTCAGCATCAACCAGGGAAAACTTTAGTGGTGAATCTTTTCCAATTGGTGAATAATAGAAATCGGGAGCTCCAAAAATGGCGAATAGTACAAGCTAAAACGGAGACTGAATCACCAGGTTTTTACAAAAAAAAAAATTGTCTCGATTATTCACCATATAAACGATGTGTCATTGGCACTGATTCGCTAGTAGTTTATATAGTAAAATTTAAAAATATTAATAATATTCGCCAGTAATATTGTGTAATTCTGGAGAATCAAGAAGGGAATCTACTATATTCGTGCCAAGCTCTCGGAAAGACGTTCAATCAAAGCTCTGTTTGATCTCCATCGTTCACTGTTTCCAATAGTTCATGACATACATCATCATCATTGTATTGGTAGGACATCCCTAAGTGTCCCACCGATGATGTTCACTCACGCCGATAAGGCTTCCATACTCCACCTGGGGTCCACCAAGGCACAGGTACACCACTTGTGTAATTCTGAAGAATCAAGAAGGGAATCTACAATATTCGTGCAAAGCTCTCAGAACGACATCCAATCAAAGCTCTGTTTGATCTCCACCGTTCACTGTTGCCAATAGTTCATGATATACGCCATCATTGTTGTATCGGCGAGACATCCTTAAGTGTCCCACCGATGATGTTCAATCACGCCGATATTTGCTCACAGAATGAACTTATAGCCGTCTGATTTAAAAGCTAATGGATAGTAAAATTTTCAAGTTTCATTTAGTCTTACTTTTCAAGTGAGATTTTTTAAAAACACTTCATCTGTGTGTGTTCCAATGCATTTTCAATAGTGAATTTATGCTTGGTGGCGAGGGGCTCTGCCCCTCAACCCCGCCTGTATCGCGGCAGGAGCGTGTCAGGGCTGTTGTCTCCAGACCCTGCGCCCCTTGACCCCACCGGTGGCTGCCACCCCCGGGCCCCTACTTCAATATTAAAAAAAGTAAAAAAATATATGGGGCAACTGCGTCGACCAACTATGCAATTTTTTAAAGCAGAGATTCGCCATTGTAATTAATATTTTTAGTGATTATTCACTAGGATTCACCACTATGATTATTATTTTTACCAATTATTCATGAAGATTCTCCAGGATTTTACAATTTTTTTAATACTGTGCATAAGATTCGCCAAGAAAATTAATATTTTTTTTCTAATAAAAGGAAAGATTCGCTAGGATTTTACACCTTTGTCAAAGTGTTTCTTAAAGTTATCCCTGGCATCAACGAACCAAACACATAGAGATTCATATGCATTATATTCAAGAGTTGGCTCATGGACATATCATCGACTTAGTCTTTTACAAGTTTATAGAGTAGGTTGTTGACATCTTCACCAAACCATTTATTGAGAGAAAGTTCATTCGTCTACGAGCTCTTCTTGGTGTGCAATCTACATTAGTAGCAACATCATCCTTTGGGTTGAGGGGGAGGGGGGGCTTTCTAGTCTTCTCCTCATTTTCTCCCTTTTTGAAGGATAGTTTTTTCTCACTAGGTTTTCTATCTTACTCCATTTTTTGAGAGATTGCATTGTACATGGGTACCTTATCAAGCTCCATTGTTAGGACCCATTTCTTTCACATTGTACATGGGTACCTCACCAAGCTAGTAACTGGGACTCATTTCATTTATGCCCGCCTAAGCTATTCTTAAGGGGGGTGTTAGTGTATATATTTCATACACATAGTCTTTAAGCCTACTTAGGTGTTCCATTGACTCTTTCACACATGAGGTGTCAATGTAGACAGGTGTCTTTAGAGGTGTTGACTCACTTTCGACACCTCTTCCTATATTTTTGGTAGGAAACTCACCACCACTCCATGAGTGAGGAGTCTTATCCTCATTTCATGTAGGTTGGGTGCCTCCTTCATTCCTATTTGTGTATGCCTTGTTGATCTAATCTACTGGTCAACTTCAAGCAAATCTTGCTTCATTTGTGCTTGCTTTCAATCTTCATATTTGAATGTTCTTTCAAAGGATAATATTATTAATGTGATTTGATAAAAATATTATTTATTAGTGATGTCTTATCAATAAACACAATTGATAAATGAAACAAAATATATTAAAATTAGTATATTTAAACATTTTTAAGTTAACAATTTATAATTATTTTCATGTGTTGTATTATTTATTTTATTACCATGAAAAAATAAAATAGCTTTTCAATTATAAAATAGTATAGCTTTTGAGCCCATTTATGTATACATGCATCTCAATGATAATTATATAAAAAATTTAAAAACTAAATCTAAAATTAAAGTAAATAATTTGTTTTCTTTAAGCTTTAAAACTTTGTGTATGATATCTATAATTTATTCTACTATTGAAAAATAGAATAGATACTTAATAAAAAATAAGTCTATAATATCTAAAATAAAGTAATTTTTTAGTTAAAATTAAAATAATCAAATAATACTAATTTAAATTAATATTAAAAATTGATATTCATAATAAAATAAAAACATTTTCTTTATACTAATTTAAGTTAATTAAAAGAACATATAAAATTATACAAATTTCAATCTATTATCTCTTTAAAATAAATATATATAAGATATTTATGCCGAGAGGCATTTTACAATGGAATTTGAGTTATAGAAGATGTGTGCACATACCTCAAATCCCGGGCTTAATTAAAATCGTCACCGTTGAAATTAGATAGTGTTGCGATTAGCATGTACGAGAATATAGGAAAACACAAATAAATATAGTACCCATATAAGAAAGAAAGATCTGACGTGGAAGACCATTTCAAAATTAGTGGATCTTAAATAACTATTTCATACTTCCTTTTATATTGTGGTAATCTTTTGTTACATTATTTTTGTTCGTAGGCAATCGCTTTGTATAGCTCATAGTTTACAGAGTTAAGGCAGTATGTGCGTCCACAAACTTTGTAGCAACAGGACTCGCGAAGCACAATAATTTTACAATTTTATTATCTCTTTAGATACCACTACCTATTGCATTTTAGAATTTGCTGAAGCCATTGCTTTCAACATATTTCTTTACATAAATTTTCTCCATCGCTTTGGGCTTTTCCCAAAAGGGATTACTAATTTTTGCATGTTGTATGTCTTAGAGATAAGTGTGCTGATTATTTTTTTTTTAAATCAAGAAGTTCTTGGTTTGCATATATTACAGCTATAAATGATTAGTGAAAGTAAAATATTACATCAAATTTTAATGTATTTCTGTAGGTCCTTGGGACATGGTGTTGGATGTTGGGTGTCACAACTTTACCTGCCTTATTACAGTTAACATTCATGTTCTTCTTGCCAAAGTCACTATGTTGGCTCTTTACACAAGTATTACTTATATAATAAACTTTTGATATGCAATTTTCTACCCAAATTAATATTATTGTTAATAAAACCCTTGGGGAAAGCAAAATAGTTGTGAATTTAGAATTAGGTGATGTATAACAAGTTCACATATTAGTATGTGTTAGCTGAATTTACTAATACTAACATACCACATGTTGCACATTCTATATTTACAATAAAATTATAAATATTTTGAAGTTGGTGATCTATCTTTTGAATAGCTACATCCATATAAAATATCTCACTAAATGCAAAGTTCTTGTCTCTTAAAGACTTTAGAGTGCACTTAATAATCTTTTCTGTAAATGTAAAACAAGAAAGTTCAAGTTGTTGCAATTTTAGAAAAGATATATAAACTGGAATGTTTAGGGAGAGAGATTGATCAGCTCTCTGCTTCAGTGGAAGAAGATCTTCATGAGAGACATTCAATTACAAAAACATTGTACCTAGAACTATTGAAATATAAGGGAATAAGTCTTGCTTTATTTTCTGGCATTGGTCTTCAAGTATATGAACTAACTAAGCATTATAGATCAATTTTTGAAGTCTTTGGAACCTTTTGTTGCTTAAAAATAAAATTATGGCATTTTTGTTCTTCTAAATATTTTTTTTAGTTGTGATATGTATCATGGATTAATAGTGACTCAATTGTGGTTTACTTGTAATTGTGCATAGGCATTTCAACAATTTTGTGGTATTAATACTATAATGTGTAATCTATATGGTAAAATTTAGGTTAAGGTAATAGAACATCAAAACTATAACCATAAAGCCCTAAACCAACAATGAAGTACAATCCAACATAGAAACATAAACATAAAGAAAATATTACATATGCCATGGTTGCTTGACCTCCATTTTCCTTCTCCATTTCGCTTGGTGCACTTGATTGCCCTCATATTTGAGTATGCAATGATAGCCTAATGTCTACAATAGCAAAATATTGAACATTGTAGTTGTCTCCTTAAGCAACATGTACTTGTGCATAAACTAGATTGGTTGAAATGACAATGATAGGTGTCTCTTATAGAAAGTCAAATTGGACTGAAGGGTGGGGATTAAAAGTCAATAAGATTTGTCAATCAATGGCCAAGAATAAAAGTTGTAGTATGAAATAGGGTTGGGGCAAAGTTAGGGCAAAAATAAGAAATGAATGACTAAGATTGAATTATAAAATAATTCAATCAAGGGTTAAAATTAAATGAGACAAAAAGAGATAAGATTGACATGGATAATGAGAAAAGCATAGAAAAAAGGTTGTTGGAGGAAACTAAATAATTCCAAAATTATTTAATTTGAGAGGGAAAATGAATAGTTAAATAATGGAAACATTATTTAATTGTAGAAAAAGAATGCAAGTTGACTTTTCAATTAAATAATGATTTAATCCAAAAGTGGGAGAAAAAGACAAATTAGTAAGTCATTAAATAAATAAAATTTATTTAATTTATGGTAGAAAAGGATAAATTATTTAATTATAGTAAGAAGTCACAATAATTAATTTAATTAGATTTATTTAATTATGAAGAAAAATAGACATTAGTGAGGTAATTAAATAAAATAAAATTTATTTAATTAATCTAAAGAGGGAATAAAAGAATAGAAATGAATTAATTAAATAATTAAAATTATTTAATTAATAGAAAAAAAATGACATTAAATAATAATCAAATAATTAAAATTATTTAATTTTTGGGGACAAAAGGGGATAAAATAGTATTCACAAACATAGGACAATTTTTAGTTCTACATAATGTACTATAGTCTCACCATTGTGAAGATAGCTAGATTTGGTGCAAATAGATATTTAGCTATTTCTATAGCAGTTTCTTTAATGAATACTATTGGCATAATTCTTACCATCATCCTTATAGATCAATGTAGAAGAAAAAAGCTTGCCCTAACAAGCTTATTTGGTGTTTTTGTCTCCCTTGGAATTCTATTTGGAGAATTTTACTTGACTTATGTAAATGTACATACTGTTGACATACTTAAGACTCTAAACATAGGCTATGCTTGTCCAACAATCAATGACTTTAGCCAACCACTTTGGAGCTGCAATAGTTGCTTGAATGCTAGATGTGGCTTTTGTGGAAACGTAGAAAACCAGGTAAGAAAGAATATTATTTTCAATAATATGATAATGCACATTTCATGCAGTTACCAATTAGGGAGGAATGATGTGGACTTGATAAAATTTTAAAAAAATATATCCAAAAAAATTAAGGCAGCAAAGAGGAACCCAACCAATATGAGGACATACTAACTACACCTTACTTGAAATGGTCGTATAGCTAAAATGAGAATGATAAATCTAGAATCTTATGTATTTAATGTTTGAATGTGAAGTCGATTAGGACTCTACTCCTATATGTGTCATACATGTAGTTGTGTGAGTCATACTTACTATATTTAGTAAGTTGTCTCCAACTAGGACTCTCCAACTCGGTTGTGTTGACTCAGTAAATTATTAAGTGATTCATAGTAGAATCAAGTTGGAATCTATATGTGTCAACCTTGTAGACATGAGAGCCAAATATAGGCTTAGTCAATAATATGACTATAGTGGTGGCATTGGAAGGGTTAGAGGTGGCAAATTTGAGAACTTAATTATAGCATTAAGTTTCTCAAATTTGTATATAAATAGAGTAGCTTTCCCTCATTTGGAAATAAGGCTAGAACAGTTTTGAGGTTGTTGTAACTCTGTAATTCCTAAGAATCAATACGAAAGATATTTTTCCCATGGTTTTTTACTGGTATATTTTTACTAGGTTTTTCCACGTAAATTTGAGTGTTATGTGACTTTGTTCTTCTCTACAATTTACTACACTTGTATTTTTCCTTTCAATTGGTATTAGAGCGTAGGTTATTTGTGTAGAAGTTGTTTAATTTGATAGGTGAGCAATGGAAAGAACTATTGTTACCAGATTTGAGGTGCATAAGTTTGATGGTTCTAATTTTGCTCTATGGAAGCTTAAGATTCAAGCTTTGCTAGTGAAGGATGGATGTGATAGAGCTCTTAAAGGAGTAGCATCTAAACTTACAAATATGAGCACATCAAATTGGAACACCATAGATAGCATGCTAGAGCAACAATCCAATTATCTCTAGTAGATTCAGTTCTATTCAATGTTACAGAAGAGAAATTTGCTCATGACTTATGGAATAAGCTTGCAAATCTGTATGAGACAAAGTCATTGACAAAAAAATAAAAATCTATGAAGGTAGTTTTATAATTTGAGGATGTGTGACAATTCATCTTTCACAAATCATCTCAATGATTTCAACACACTGACAAGCAAGTTGGCTTCAGTGGGTGTGAAAATTGATGAAGAAGATAAGGCATCAATATTATTATGCTCCTTGCCAGATAGTTGGGATCAGTTGGTTATGGCTCTCAGTAATTCTACACTGAGTGGGAAGTTGGTCTTTAAAGATGTGGTGGCTGCTTTAACCTCCAAAGATTCAAGGTGGAAGAAATCTCAAGGATCCTCTTCAAATGAAGCCCTTTTTGCAAGAGGTAGAACTCAGGAAAGAGCAAATACTGAGCATGGACAAATCATGTCCAAATTCAAGGGGTGGAAAAAGGTAAAGTGTTGGAACTGTGGCAAAAATGGGCATGTCAAGAAGGATTGTAGATTGCCAAAAGCAACCAAGGATAATCCTAGTACACCAGCATCTAAGGCAAACACTATTGAAGTTCAAACACCATTGGAAGGAGAGGTATTAGCTACTAATCTAAGAAGCTCTTTACTTCATGTTTGGATTCTTGACTCTGGTGCTTCCTTTCCTATGACACCACACAAAGACTAGTTTTCTAGTTATCATTCTTGTGTTGGTGGTATGTTTACATGGGAAATGACAACCCATGTGAAGTTGTTGGTGAAGGAGAGGTAAGAACCGAGATGTTTGATGGAGTAGTTAAAACTATTCAACATGTTAGGCATGTAACTAGTTTAAAGAAAAAATTACTTTCACTTAGAGTGTTTGATGAACAAGGTTATCGATTCAGTGGTGAAAATAGTTGTCTCAAGGTAACAAAGGGAGTTTTGGTTGTGCTAAAGGGAGAAAAAGTTGGCAATCTCTATAGGTTGGTTGGAAAAACTAACATTAGAGAGGCTGTTGTGGTATCTGATGCAAAGATGGACTCATTATCAACCTAGCATCAAAGACTAGGCCGCATGAGTGAATGAGGTCTCAAGGTACTACTAGATAGAAATCTTCTCCCAGGTGCAAAATCTAAATATTTGAGTTTTTGTGAACATTGTTTGTTTGGGAAACAAAATAGATCGATTTTTTCTAAAAGTACTACCAGAAGCAAAGATGTATTAGATTTAATTCATTCGGATACTTGGGAATCTATTGTAACATCTATTGGAGGTTCATAATATTTTGTTTCATTTATAGAAGATTATTCCCGTAAGGTGTGGATTTATCTTCTCAAGAAGAAATCTAAAGTGTTTTCTTGTTTCAAAAGGATTAGGGCTTTGGTAGAGAATCAGGAGGGTAAGACAATAAAATGTATGAGAACTGGTAACGAAGGTGAGTTTTGTTCAACATGATTTAACTAGTTTTGTAGTGAGCATGGCATTGCAAGGAAATTGACGGTTGTGAGGACACCACAACAAAATGGTGTTGTTGAACGCATGAACCATACAAATATGGAGCGAGCCATATGCATGTTGAGCACTGCTGGTTTGGAGCAGAAATTTTGGGGTGAGGCTATAAATATGGCTTGTTTCTTGATCAATAGATCTCCCACTTTTGCTCTTGATAATAAAATCCCTAAAGAGATATGGAAAGGTAAACCAGTTGATTATTCATTTCTCCGTGTTTTTGGTTCTGATTCTTATGTACATATTCCTAAAGAGAATAGAAATAAGCTGGACAAGAAGTCCACAAAGTGTATTTTTCTTGGCTATGTAGAAGGTACAAAGGGGTACAGATTGTGGGATACTACTGCCCACAAGATTATTGTTAGTCGAGATGTTTATTTGAATGAAAAATCAATGCAAAGAGGTGAAGAAAAACAAGGTATGGAAGTTATTCCAGTAGAGGTGGAAAAATGTGATGATTATCTAGACGTGCTTGATGAAGAGCAACTAGATGAAGATCAACCAAAAGAACAACAACCAGTTGATCCACAGGGAAAATCATCACCTATTTTAAGGAGATCCAGTAGAGTAATCAAACCACCTATAAAGTACTCTCTTACTTGTAATTAGATTCTTATGCATTACTAACTGATGTTGGTGAACCTATTTCATATCAGGAGGCTTGTGAAGCTGAATGTGCAAGCAAATGGAGAGTTGCTATAGAAGAGGATATGGAAGCTCTACATAAGAACAAGACATGGGAGCTTGTGCCGTTGCCTAAGGGGAGAAAAGCTATTGGGAACAAGTGGGTCTTCAAATTGAAGAATGATATAAATGACAATTTGGAGAGATACAAAGCTCAGTTGGTGGCAAAGGGGTATGCACAAAGGTTTGGTATTGATTTTGATGAAAAAATTTCACCTATTGTACGATTAAGTATTGTTAGAGTTGTTTTAGCTCTTGTTGGTAGTCTTGATTTGGAGTTAGAATAGTTAGATGTTAAAATAGCCTTCCTGCATGGTGATCTCTCTAAGGAGATTTATATGTAGCAGCCAGAAGGTTTTGAGGAAAGAGGCAAGAAGAATCTTGTTTGCAGGTTGATAAAGTCATTGTATGGTTTGAAACAGGCGCCAAGGTGTTGGTACAAGCAGTTTGATTCCTTTATGATGATTTTAGGTTTTAGTAGATGTGAGGCTGATTATCGTGCCTATGTTCAAAGGTATGATGATGATAGTTTTATTATTCTACTACTGTATGTTGATGATATGTTGGTAGCAGGTCACAGCATGTATAAAATCATCCATTTGAAAAATCAGCTTGCTAGGGAGTTTGAGATGAAAGACTTAGGTAGTACAAATCAGATTCTTGGAATGAGGATACATAGAGACAAAAATAATAGGAAATTATGATTTTCACAAAAAAATTATGTGGAGAAGGTTTTGCAGCACTTCAATATGCAAAATGCACAACCAGTTAGTACTCCATTTCCTATTCATATTAAATTATCTTTGAATCAGTTCCCTAGCATAGAAGCAAAGAAGACACAGATGTCTCATGTACCATACTCATCAGAAGTTGGAAGCCTTATGTTCACCATGGTGTGCACCATACTAGACATTGCACAAGCAGTGGGAGTTGTCAGTAGGTACATGGCGAATCCTGGTACTTATCATTGGACAACTGTGAAGTGGATTCTCAGATATTTGAGAGGCACTTCAGATGCTACTATCTGTTACAGTGGCAGTATTCTTCAAGTTAATGGGTATGTGGATGCATATTTTGGTGGAGATAAAGATAAGAGAAAGTCTACAACATGTTATTTTTTCTCTTTAGCTGGAGGTGTTGTTAGTTGGGCATCAAAGTTGTAGACTGTGGCGGCATTGTCTACTACTGAGGAAAAATAAATGGCAGCAACACAAGCTAGCAAGGAGGCAATCTAGCTTCATAGACTTTTGGGTGAATTGCAAGTGAAGCAGGCTAACATGGTACTACATTGTGACAGTCAAAGTGTTTTACACTTAGCACATAACTCAACATACCATTCTAGAACAAAGCATATTGATATTCAATATCACTTTGTTCGTGAAGTGGTGTAAGGAGGACAAATCTCTTTGGCCAAGATTCACGCTTATGTAAACCCTGCAGATATTATGACAAAACCTATTGGTAGAGAGAAGTTCATTTGGTGCAGAACTTCTCTTGGTCTGCATATTATGTGATGATAGGCAGCATTGGTAATGGTCTTTCAGTAGAGGAATTATTCATGAGTTTGAAATTTAACTTCAAGTGGGAGAATGTTGGAATGTGAAGTCAATTAGGACTCTAAGTTCTTGTATGTGTCATACATGTAGTTGTGTGAGTCATACTTACTATATTTAGTAAGTTGTCTCCAACTAGGACTCTCCAACTCGGTTGTGTTGACTCAGTAAATTATTAAGTGATTCTAGTAGAATCAAGTTGGACTCTATATGTGTCAACCTTGTAGATGATTGAGAGCCACATATAGGCTTAGTCAATAATATGACTATAGTGGTGGCATTAGAAGGGTTAGAGGTAGAAAATTTGAGAACTTAATTATAGCATTAAGTTTCTCAAATTTGTATATAAATAGAGTAGCTTTCCCTCCTTTGGAAATAAGGTTAGAACAGTTTTGAGGTTGTTGTAACTCTATAATTCCTTAGAATCAATATGAAAGATATTTTTCCCGTGGTTTTTTACTGGTATATTTTTACCAAGTTTTTCCACGTAAATCTGAGCGTTATGCGACTTTGTTCTTCTCTGTAATTTACCACACTTGTATTTTTCCTTTCATTTAATCATATAATATCAATATGTTATCATTATTTTTGCAGATGCTTCATTGCTAACATAACAGCTGAGCAATATTGTTTCCAAAATTCTAGCAACTAGTACACTGGAGCTCTAGTCCAAGTAATTACGGTTGTCTTTCTGTCCTAGGTTTGGTCTTATATATAGCTTTTTTCTCTCCTGGTATGGGATCAGTTCTATGGACAGTCAATTCTGAAATCTATCCTTCCAAGTATAGAAGCATATGTGCAAGCATTGCTGCAACAGTTAACTGGGTATCTAAGTTGATCATTTCAAAGACCTTCCTTTCATTGGTTAATGCATTGGGCACATCCAAAACATTTATAGTATTTGCTTCCATTTCCATGGCTGCATTCTTCTTCTTTTTGTATATTTTCGTTCCCGAAACAAAAGGTCTAAGTTGTGAGGAAGTAGAAAAAATATGGCAAAAAATACAAGACATAATTGTAATTCTATACTACTAGAAATACAACTATATAATGATATGAAATAAATTGAAAGCTTTATATATTCCCAAGATTCATCTTAACTTAAATCTAGCATGTTGCAAGTGATAAGTTCACCATTTTGATTCATAACTTGATAACCATCCATGGATCGAAAAGACCACATCTATAGCCCTTCAGCATGTTAGATACAGGATTTATCTCTTATGTAACCAATCTTGAATTGATCTTATTCAGTAGATAATTTATACTTCTTCACACCAACCAGGAGAAATATAGGCAAATTGCTTTCTCCATAGATTAAGTTCATCCAGAGTTAATCCAAAGATGTGAGAGTGATAGGTGCAAAAGTTTCACTTGCATTCCACATGGTGGAAAATAATGTCCACACTCTAATGCTGACTCATCCCAGCTAGGACTCTCGGTGATCGAAAACACTTATAAGCTCCCAAGAGCGAATGGGTGATAACCATGGCTCCCCCATGAACCGATAAGTTTGGTTGATCTCCACTTTCAGAATGGATCAACTATTTATGGATAGCTGACTCCGCTCTTGGCGTTCCTTCATTGTCTTACCCTGCAGAGGGTTGATTGCTTCATATAGGCATGCTAATGCGGACTTATCCCAACTAGAAAGCAAACTATGATAGGGCTATCAGCAATTGGTAACACCTGTAAGCTCCCAAGATGGAATGGTTGATAATCATGGGTCCTCCATGAACCAATCAGATGCCATCAATCTCCATTTTCTGAATGGATCAACTATTTATGGATAGCTGCCTCCACTCTTGGCATTCCTTCAAGAAGTGTCATATTCAATGAATTCATAGTTCAGGCATTGCTCTATTGTGAGGGGCTTACATCTGTTGCTTCTAGATACGAGGTTTACCTTGTTCAAAGGATAATATGGCCAAAGATTTAAAAGTGAAAGGTTCTCACATTTAATCATTCTATAAAACCTTGAACTTGCCTTCCAAACAATGAGAAAGCACTGCCATATTTGAAGAACTCTTAAGATTAAAATTCATGGCAGCCTTTTCATTAAAATACTGACAATGATATTAACTCTTTATAAAGTTATATGCAGAGAGTGGCAGGGCAGAATTTACCTCCAACCATAATAAAGAGTGGAACAAGGGACAGTGCAATCTATAAATTAGAAAGTGAAACTCTTGGACATTATTCTAGAAATTTTAAGATGCACATATGGCACCAAACCAGGTGGAAGATTAATCTTTTGTAAGCACATAGTGATTTGGTAACAGCCTCTATAGCTTTAAACAATCAAAATGCTACTCAAAAGTCAGCAACTCAGAAGCCAACTATTGAGCAATGATAAAAATTTGTTGAACAGAAATAGCCACTTTGTCTAATAAAATCTTCCTCATTTTACTTAAATCAATAAAATCTCCTATCTATGCATTCGTTAACTCTTGCTGGAAACAGAATTTAAATTTAATGAGAACTCAATTTTAACATTTTAAACACCTGCCCTTGCATATTAAGAGAAGCCACAAAGCGATTAAATCTGACATAATGTTAAAGTAAAGATTTGATTTAAAAACCTTTTTCTTGCAGTGTTGAGTCATTGCAAGCATAACAGTCATGTAAATAATAATATATATAATATAATAAATAACTTAAATCTAAATTTGGACTACTATATACATTTCCATTATGAATTAAATATAACTTACTCTCCCATATTTATTTTCATGGAAAGGGATTAAAGGAGAAGAGAGCTTACCATTGTTCATCATAAAAGTGGTGAAGTTTAATATCCAAACTTGAGCGCATCTCTGGAAACTTGTCACCCAACACAAATGCGTCAAATTCAAAAAGGAAAAAGTGCATATTAATTCTCCTACTCTAAATAAGAAAGTGACACTACTCATAAACTAACGTATTTGTGTGCACCCACCTCACCTTCAATCTCTCTTTCCCACCGCTGCCACCAAGAATAACACTCGTTTTCATTCACTATTCGCAGGCGTTGATGGCAAAAATATTGTCGGTAGCTACACTCCCTCTTCACCAATCCATACTGAGTTCATCCTCTCGATGACACTGCATTTCTTGACAATGGTATCAGGGCTTATGTTATCTTCTACACTCTCCAAAGAATAATTGCAGCTGTGAAGATTACGAATGGTACAAGGCAGGTTATTTAATTTTCTACACCAACTCAAGTCTAAATATTGCAGCTGTGATAGGTTGTCAATGGTATCAGGGAGGTTATTTAATTTTATACACCAACTTAAGTCTAAATGTTGCAGCTGTGATAGGTTGCCAATCGTATCAGGGAGTTTATTTAGTTTACTACACCATTTCAAATCTAAATGCTGCAGCTGTGATAGGTTGCCAATGGTATCAGGGAGGTTATTTTATTCACTACACCCTGCCAAGTCTAAATATTGCAGCTGTGATAAGTTGCCAATGGTATCAGGGAGGTTATTTAATTCACAACACCCTGCGAAGTCTAAATGCTGCAGTTGTAATAGGCTGCCAATGGTATCAGATAGGTTATTTAATTCGCAACACCCTGTCAAGTATAAATGCTGCAGCTGTGATAGGTTGCCAATGGTATCAGGGAGGTTATTTAATTCACTACACCCTGTCAAGATTAAAGTGTGCAGCTGCGATAGGTTGCCAATGGTATCAGGGAGGTTATTTAATTCACTACACCCTCCCAAGTATAAATGCTGCAGCTGTGATAGGTTGCCAATGGTATTAGGGAGGTTATTTAATTCACTACACCTTGTCAAATATAAATGTTGCAACTGTAATAGATTGCCAATGGTATCAGGGAGGTTATTTAATTTACCACACCCTCTCACATTTAAATGCTGCAGCTGTGATAAGTCGCCAATGGTATCAGGGACGTTATTTAATTCACTACACCCTTCCAAGTCTAAATGTTGCAGCTGTGATAGGTTGCCAAGAATATTAGAAAGTGAATATTCAAAATTGTTGTGAATATGTTCACGTACTTGCATTATCCTCAATTGCGAAATGTTACCCGCAAGACTGAAGTGAAATGGCTCCTGTATTGCAAACCTACATTCTTTCAACCTTAACCATATCAAACTTGAAGGAAGCATGGCTTGCGTGTCAATGAGCAGATTCTCCAAGTGAAGAAATCGAAGACCAGGTCTGCACAACGTTTCAAGTCTTTGCAAATCACCTCCATTCAGGCGAAGGCGAGACAAATTGATGGTGTTGGATACGGTGCTTAAATGATCTGCATCCCACTGTCGGGTACCCTCTTTTTCAGCGATGGTTCCCCCCATATCTCGTAAATGGTCATGCATATCAAACACACCTTTGTCGTCAACCTTTATCAGTAACTTCAGGGAAAGATTAGATATAGCTGTGTGTACCATCTTGTACAAAGATTTCCAGAATACAATGGGCAATGCTTTGTCTTCTTCAACGAAGAAGCAAGCGATGTCCAAAAATATTTCTTTTTCCTCTGCACTAAGAGCATTGTAACTGATTTTGAGTCTATCATGAATGCCTGGGTGGAGAGTAATGTTGTGAAAAACTTCCGTCCAGCACTCTCTGTCATCATGCTTATCGTATAAAAAGGCTCCAATCACTTCCAGTGAAAGAGGATGCCCCTTACAAGCTTTCACTATTCTATTGGACAGATCTTCGTGAGTGGGGCTTGGAGGGCTTAAGTGTCACACACTAAGCTCTGACTTTCGGTCAAAAACCCGTTTCCGTTTCCTGTTTCCGTTTCTGTTTTCTTGCAAGCTGCGTCCATTTAATCAATCTATAAAATATGTCTCCGTACGCAGGGAGCAGTACTTTACTTAAATCTGAGTGTTGAAAGTGAAGAGGCTTTTTCACGGATTTGATACTTTTAAAATTTCAAGATTTTAAATATGATCTCAATGATCAAGCTCTCCAAACTTTCGCTCCCACTTGTGGTGGTGACCGTAACTTCAAGGTTTCCAATAATATTGATTTTTCAAAGTTAGTTTTTTGTTAGATAAGATGAGATTTTAACGATAAAGGATTCTTTCATGGAAGTAGTGGGAAAAAAATTGGAGATGAAAAGATTGTGGGGTGTGGAGTGAAATGTGGGTTTTTACTTTTGATTTTTTTTATGTTTTTGGTAGTTTTTTATGGAATCATATTTTAAATAAATATATAATCTTTTTTATTATATTATTTTGAAATTTAAGTTATGTAATATTTGTGAATAATTTGAATAATATTTTGTAAAATTTGTGGAATAAAAACATATGTAGGATTAATTAATTGTCACAAAAAGTCAATGATTAAATATGTTAATAAATGTATATGATAAATTAAAAAAATTATTTAATTTTAGATTTGATGTTTAATTATATTATGACATATATAATTTTATTATGCAAGTGGTTTTGTATATTATGCAATCTTTTCTTATATTTGATTTTTTTACTAAAAGATGGATTTGTGTCAATTTGAATGAGTGAAGTTGATTTGTTGTTAGTTGAATATTTTTGAGTATTCATTGGGTTTGTTGGAACATCCATGCCTTTGGTAAATTTATGTCTAACATATCAAGATTTTTGATTGTGTCAATTTTGGAATTTGTTTTCATTACTCCTAGTGTATTCAAGGTCAAGTTAAAATTCTAGGTTGACCAAAGTGTAGTGGCCAATCTAATGAATGGTTTTGGAAAAAAATTATGAAAACATTATACCATGTTAGAACCATAATTTATGGTTCAAGATCATAATCTACAAATCTCTACCATGGAAAAGTATTAGGAACATAATTTATAGTCACGATCATATTATTCAAGTTAAGAGTAGTTTTTACAATTTTTTTGAAAATACAAGTTTTGGAGTTCTAAATGATTTTTTATTTATTTCTAATGTCATATATAAAAAAATAATAAGTAATTACCATAGTGGAATCTTTCTAAAAATTATGTATGGTCGAAGTTGAGATTCTTATCAAACTTTCTACCATGATGAAATTTGATTGATGTTACTTGGTTGTGAGTAATTGATGAATTTTTTATTTTGGTGCGTGTGTGTAAAAATTATAATCGAAGATTAAAGGATAATTTGATAATATCTACATATAATAAATGAAATAAGATACCCCAAAAATTTATAGCATACTCTTTATATTTCTTTACAATAATATTCACCTTCTTTATATAGACCTCCTCTTGATGACATTATGGAAGGGTACACCATTAAACCAATATTTGTGATTTTAGAGAGCTTAATTGTTGACATTTTGGAGCAAGATTTTTTGCATTCTTCTAGTAGAAAGGGATAGAAGGCACTCCAGATCAAGATTTTTGAACTTGAGTGACCTATAGGGAAAATCAGTGGAATGGGAAAAGGAGTGAGAAATATCAATCAAGTACAATGAATATTATATTTTGATGGATTTTTTCTTTGGTTTGATGGATGAGAGAAATATATTTCAACTTACATGCTTTATCTATGGAATTTTTTATTTTTCCAAATTTGATAGGGATATGTCAACCTCATACAACTAGGAAGATGTAAGGGCTCATCACCAAAGTTTAGACCAAGTGAGTATAAACATCATGAAAGTGGAATAATGGTATGTGGAAAGTGTTTCTTTTAAAATGCAACATTTGACGAGGAAAGAAATGGGTGATTTTCTTATAAGTATCTATGAGTTAACAACGATATCAAATATTGTAAAATCTATCGATGGTATTTGAAAGAAAACTTTAAATGAATTAAATTTATAAACAATTTTATTAATAGCCAAGGTTGCTTATCAAATTTAGGCCCTAATATTATGACAACATTTTTATAAAAGTGACAAAAAATTTAAAACTATTACAATCTTTGTAATGATCATTTTTTATTCACAATGAGATTTGTCTAGCTCAATAATAGATTACTAAGTATGTTTTCATCTATAATACTTAGACCTTGATTACATTTTAATGCTTTGATCAATTATTTTGTGCTTAGTTTCTTTGAAATTCCTTCTCGTTAACTGTGACACTATCCATTGATAGGTACCAATTTGGGATGTATTGATTCCACGAAATAATTAAAAAGCATAAATCATTACACTAACAATTCTAGTTTAGTCACACTCTCAAGTAGCCCATGGTTCTACAATAAATAAGGTAAAAAGTTACATAAATTATGTTTGTCACTTTACCTTGTGGTCTATGTGGATTGGCTCCACCTTACACTCATTACAAAAATGATGAAATTAGCTATATAGATGTTTTAAGATAACTAGTTTTTCTTGGTAAGTAATGACATATCTGAAGTCAAGTCAATAGATTGGGTTTAACTATCACCACTTTTTGTTGTCCACTTTTTTTAAAATCAAATCTCTAGGAATACTCTCTTCAGTCTAAGTAAAGCTCAAAGAGTCAAGTAAACCCACTTTCATAAAGTTGACCTTCAACCCTCCATGCTTTGTGGATGAGCAAGTTTCACTTTCATGATGACAACATTGGCCTTGAAAGTGAAAATATGTTCTAGGAAGTGGATCAATCGTTTAGGAACAAACACACTCTTAGTTATACTTCTACCAAATGGTTCTTAAAAATACTTATTATAACAAAAAAATAGGGGGGCGAACACCAAACACTATGCTATATTTTATCTCCTTAACCTTAACCATTTAAAAACTATTTAGTAGTTTAAAAATTAAATTAAAGTACTGAAATTCTTATTGTAATTATATCTTTAAATTTTGAGTGTACACATCTCAAATTACTCATTTAAGCTCAACTTTAGTTGTTTCCAAGGAAAAAAATTGGTCACTTTTAACTCCCTTTTGGCCCCCAATTTTTAGGAACTTCCCTACCCGTTCTTAGGTTAGAAGATAAAACTTTGTATAGCTAATTTATTCAAACATGAAATTAAGGTTTATTTTTATATTCTAGTGTCACAATTGAACATTTGAGCATGATGTGCTAGCCTAATATTTTCTTTATTTTCTTCTACATAGAGACGCCCCTATGTATCTTTTTAGAGGACTTGTATTTGTGTAATGGTTAATTGATCAATAAACTTAATAGTATGTAATATATTATCTTAAATATTTTTAATCTTATCTTTGTTTATGTTTAGCTATTATGTGTACATTTTTCTATTGATTAACATGTCATGAACCTTTGTTATGCTTAAATTTCTTGATGCAATCTCTCTCCCTTTTCACCCCCCACACACCAAATTCAATATTAGCTTAGGATAGATAGGGATCTAGCTCTCAAACCCTAGATATTTTCTTATAGGTTCTACTTGTATTATTTTTTATATTGATGAAAATAGGATTGAACTAGGGCTTGACCCTTTTACATAGTAGCAACCAAGATGTTAGAGAAACTACTCTAATGAGATATGAAATAGAAAAAAACAAAATAAAGAGAACCAATTGGTCATAATAGGGCCACTAAATGCACAATATAAGAATAATAATAGGACACAAAATCTAACCACTACCAATCAAATTTTGTAAGTTTCTAGCTTCCTACAACTCCTTAGATAATAAATTGACTTTGTCTTCAAAAGTGACCTCTGCGAGTTCTCCAAATTGGGTGCTTCTGTCTCTAAAATATTTCATGGTTTTGACTCTCTTTCTTTTTGCAAGGACCACATGATAAGTATCTCATTTTATTTTGTATACTCCATCCTATAGTACACAAATATCGCTAACAATGTTTGTAATTATCCACCTATATTGTTTCTTGCAAGCCTTTCCATATTCTAGTCCTATATGGTGTATTGGCCCTTGAAAATGGCCTTTAAATCAATCTGATAGTGTATTGCATGGAGATGTGTGCCATTAATTCTCCCTCTTATTGAATTATCCTATTCATTTGTATCTTCTTATACTTATATCTTCCCAAGGTCTCTCTAGAAATGGTAAGGATTGATATAATCCAATATTTTTACTTCCCCCTTTGTAACTTAACAAGTCTTGCAATCTTGAATAGATTTTCTAATTTCTTTATATTTAGGACCAAAAATAGTTTTCATTCATAGATTTCATAGAATTATCTACTCTAAAATGATATCCTAAACCACCACTATGCTTATCCTTGATAAATTCTCCCTCATTGAGTTTCTACGAATGCACAACTAATTACCCTTCAAAAAAATCTCATTTTAAATAAAATAATCAAGTCACTTACTTCTATCTATATTTTTTGGTTCATTACATTCTCTCCATGCTTCCATATAATTAGGACTAACTTCATACAAATATTTCAACTCTTTAAATCCAACTATCTTTATTGTCATATCTATCAAAAAAAATGTCTCTTACTTATTACATCAACTACCTTATTTCAATTTCCACTTCTATGCTTCAATGCAAAAGTATAACAACATTGATCATGCATTTTCTACACTATTGTTATGGTGATTTTCTATTTTTAAAAATATATTGATTATGTTTTATTGAGTTTTTTTGTGGTAATTTTTTGGGTAGTATAATAATTAAAAAGTGCACTCATTTCATTCCTTAAGTAACCCTCTATATAGATTGAGTGGATGAATAAGGGGAAGAGTAATCGAATTAGCATTCAATGGGGTTTGAAGCACATAATCTAGAGTTTCACTCAATTTTATAATTTTCCTACTTGTTTGAGGCTTAAAAAACAACGTTAGAAGTAGTAGGCATATGGTTAGTGTTAGGTTTAGATTCTTTCTTATGATTACCATATTCAACTTAGAAGGGTATGAAGTTATAGAAGATATATGTTAGGACCCATATTTCAAGCCATTAGAAATAAATAATTTGAGTTCAACATCTTTGACATGAGCACAAACTCCATGAAAGAAGCATATTTAAAAAAACACTATCACATGTGGTAGATAATAAACCTATAAAAAATCCCTTGTAACTTGTAATTAGGAAGTTGATGATTTATTTTAGCACAAAGTAGTTTAACTCAAATGACATAATCATCAATATGCTCATTAGAGCCTTGGGAACACTCTAATAAATTTGAAACAAGTTTAGGGGTCGATATTCCTATGGAAATGACCAAGAATTACTGTAGCTAATTGATTAAAAGAATGAATGGATCTAAAAGGAAATGAGTAGAACCAATGAATAATATAGAACCACTAAATAACATAGACATGAAGAGTGTGAGAAAATAACTTAGCCAAAATTTTGTCATCAAAAACATAGTCTAGGAATATTGTATTAAATAATTATGAGAGTTTGTGTCATCTTTACCATGATACAAATCAAAGTAAGGTACCGCAAAAAAAATAGGGAATGGATATGCAACAACTTCAAACATAAGAGGTATGTTATGTGTTGAAATATAAGTAATAACATCTTGGTTATTGGGAATAGAATAAACTTTCTTATCAACACTATCTAACTTTTGCACTAGTGTATCTAGAGTAGAGTTGGGGATGGTGATAGTAGTAGTAGCATGGGTAACAATGGAATGAATTTGAAGATGAGAAGCAAGAGGTAATGGTACAACATTATAGAGATGATAAGCAACACTATAAGGTGAGGAAGGTGAAAACCTAACACAATGAGATGAGGGGATAACACTAGCAATAGAATACTAGAAGGCACAAAAGAGGGAATGGAACTAGTGGGATTAGAGATAAGTGGTTCACTTGTAGGAGAAGAGGTGGAAATGGTACTAGAGGAACATAAGAGGTAGGGGTCACACTAGAAGTAACAACAAGAGATGTAGGAATTATGGGAGGATCTACCTCAAGATGAGAGAATGAAGGGAAAATGAAAGAGCAAGATTGACTAGTTAAAGAGAAGATGCACCATGGAAAAAGGAAGAGAGAATCATAGTACCAATATTATGAAGAATTTATGTACATAAAGGAGTCTTGAGCAACAAAATATAAAAGGATGTACATAATTATGTTGAAGAGGTGGCATTAACAAGTTGTTTAAAAAGTAATTATCCACTAAAAGAATAATCATATTTATCCACACATATATCATGATTAAAATAAATAACTCATTATAATTAACCTTAATGAAAATCTTTTGATTGACAAAATGAAAAACTATTTAAAAATTCAAGTGAACTCTCTTAAAAAATAAATTATTATTCTAATTAAATCTTAAAATAAATAAAATTATAATTATAAAAAATGATAAAAAGAATATAAATCTTAAAATTTTAAAAATAAAAAAATTGACAAAAATAGAAAATAAAAAGATTTATAATATAAATAAATTTAAATAAAATAAAATAAAAACAAATATAAATATAAGATGTTTTTACTACAAATTTTACAAACTATTATTCAAATTATCCACAAATATTGCATAACTTAAATTTCAAAATAATATAATTAAAAAACTATCTGAACAAATATGTTTATTTAAATATAAAATCACCAAAAAAAACATATAAAAATTTCAGTAACAAAAACCCACATTTCACTCCGCTCTCCACAATCTTTTTATCGGCAAATTTCTTTCCACTACTTCCATGAAAGAATCCTTTATCATTAAAATATCATCTTAACTAACAAAAAAAACTTACTTTGAAAAATCAATGTTGAAGTTAGGTCAACACCACAAGTGGAAGCGAAATTTTGGAGACCTTGATGGTTGATCGTTGATATCATATTTAAAAACCTTGAAATTTTAAAAAGTATCAAATCTGTGAAAAAGTCTCTTCACTGGACGTTAACACTGGCATTAAGTACTGCTCCCTTCGTACGGAAACAGATTCTGTAGATTGATTAAATGGATGCAACCTGCACGCAAAACAATAGAAACGAAAACAGGAAACGAAAACGAGTTTTTGACCGAAAGTCAGAGCTTAGAGTGTGACACTTAAGCCCAACCGGCTTGGAGATGCTCTCAGAAAAGCGTGCCAACTAAATAACTGGAGACTTTCATTTATCTGCAATCCAGTCATCTCGTAGATGCATTCAGATGATACCCCCGCCACATGCAAAATGTGTTTGTTTCTAGAAGTAATGATAACTCTGCTACCAGGGGCCAGCCAATCCCCAACCAAAGCGTCTGATTGCTCCATACCATCCACATCATCCAAAATGAGAAGCACGCATTTTACTTTCAAACGATCTCTGAACAAAGATATGCCCTCATCGACACTATCCACTTCTCCGCCAAACATGCATAAATCTTTAAGAATTTTCTTCTGCAATTTTGTGAGCCCCATGGAGTCTGCAGCAGTGGCGCGGACATTAAATAGAAAGGAAGCAGCGTCAAAAAGAGCATAACCATGGTTGTAGAGGGCCTTGGCAAGTGTGGTCTTGCCAATACCACCAATACCCAATATTCCAGATTTAACCACACCTTCCTCTGAATTGAGTTTGAATTTGTGAATAAGATCCTGGGTGAGGGTTTCCATTCCCACAGGGTGCTTGGCAACTTCTAACGGCACTCTGTCCAATGTCTTAATCACGTCATTCACCACCCTCTTCACTAGCTGAGCTTCCAAGCTGCAAATTAATGTTCACAAACGACCAGTGCAGTCAATAGAAATTGCAAAAGTACTAGTTCTCCTCATTCGACTTCTATGAAGAGTTGCAAGAAAAGTTTGGAAAATAATAAAATATTATTGTATATTAGTATAGTAATATTTTTATATATATAAAATGATAAATAAAAATATAGATTTGAGTAATTTTATTTATGTAAGTATTATTTTATTTTATTTTATAATTATATATATAAAAAAAAATTATAATTGTTTATTAAAGAGTCATTTTTATTTATTTAATATTTTTTAAATTTAAGAAATTATTTTATATCAATTTGAAAACTATTATATTTTATTTGCATATAATTTTTTTATTTAATTAAAAAATATTTAATTTTACTTTAGATTTTTATAAGAATTATTAAGATTGTTTAAAGACCATATTTTAGGAAAAAAGCTTAAGTTTAAATGGCTTGAAGAAGTTATGTATCCAATACCAAACATCTTGAGCTCTGAGACAAAACTAGAAGAGATGTATGAGAGAATATTGATGTGCATAAAAAGAGCATTGAGGATCAAGATGCCTAAATGGAATAATCTAGAAACAATATTGAGGCCTTAAAAAATAAGACACTAAGTAAAGTGAGTAAATTTAGGCTCTAGCATTGTTGACCAAATAGTGTGAAAGCTATGATGCCAAACTAACACTAGAGACTGCAAATACCATCGTTGATTTAAAATGGTTACCATGGGTAGATGGATAAAAACCAATGATACTCTTGACGAGGCTTATAGTTCCAAAAAGTAATATTTGGATACTATTTTTGGTTTTTCTACCAAGCCTTGCAAGATCTAATACCAATTTTGTGAACCACATTAGTCAACATGGATTCTATATTTAAATCAAAGGTCTCATAATTCTAACTAGAAAGCTAAAATTTAGTCTTAAATTAATTCTAGGAAAAGAGATCCTTGGTTATTCTAGAGAATATACCAACGGTGTTTTGATCCCCTTTTAAAAAAAAAATAGAGCACAAACCTAAGGATTCTTCATACAAGGACACTTATAACATTGAAAAATAGAAAACCACCAAATATCTTGTTGGTTCATGGAAACACCAATACAAAAATTAGAACCATTCAAAAGAAGCCAAGGCTTCATAACCTCACAAACTTGCAAAATATTTTATCATAAAGGTCCATTGAATCTAAACAACATATTTCATAATACAGAGGTATGAAGACCGATCCCCTTCTAATCTATTCACCTAGTTGGGTGACCAAAAACTTTGTAATGCCACACTAAAAAATTCTAATCTTCATTAGCTCAAATTATCCACTTAGTGCAAAGGGCCAAACCTTGGTATTGATTGGAAAGTAATCCTAACCCTCTTGTTTCATGGGGAAGACAAAATCTCCCAAACGACCCACTAAAAATCTTGATGATTTTTTTAAGAAGACTAGATAATATATGAAGAAGATTTCTTTAATTTCAAATAAAAATTTTTGGAAGGAACTCAATAAAATGAGTAGTAGACATGGGTAGTTGCAAGTATCTTGGAAAAAATATAAAATTTTCAGCCACAGATAAAGGTTTGATGACCCAATAGGCAACTTATTTCAATTCTAGCGAAAATTACTTGCCAAGAAAAGGTTGGAGATTCCTAAAAGGAAAAAGGGATGAACAAAAAATTGAAAATATTTCCATGATCAATTCAATTCCATCTAAAATAATTAAGCCAAGAAACCATGAGAAGGAAGGATTGAATGTAACATTGATTCTTTTACCATTGAAAGGAAAAACTTGAGGCCTTACAAAAAATTCCCCAAACACTAAAGATTATTTTTTATGTTACTTTATTCTTCCAAAAGAGAGAAAGTATCATTATCAAATTGGCCATTAACAAGTTGATTTGAAGAATTGAGTAAAGAAATACCTTTAACCAATCATTGAGAAACACAATAAAAAAGGAGGTGCCCAAACTCTTCAACAATAAGCACATACAAATTTGGAGCTTAAGGGAAACCTTGGTGGATAGATCAAAAGAGTCCAAACTCACTAAATTGCTAATCAATAATAGCAAGTCAAATATAGAGATAAAAAAAAAGAATACAAATAAATTGAATGAACTGAGGTCCAAATCCTAAGGCATGTAATATTGCAAGGATAAACGGTCACTCAATACAATCATATGCCTTAGAAAAATCAATATTGATGAAAATATCTTGTTGATGAGGTTATCAAGTCCATTATATGTCTTTCCAAACTGTAATAATATTATCCAATATGTATCTAAATTTGATAAAGCAAGTCTATTTAGGTCACACAATTTGAAGAAGATAGTGTAGCTTTAGGGCTGAGGCTAAATTGGAAATGATTTAATAAGATATGTTGAGCAAGGCGATGAGATTCCAATTACAATTATCATCTAGATCCTAAGATTTAGGTAAAAACATAATATTTATTTTGTTTATAACTTTTCCTAAGGATTTAGGTTGATAGGCTTCAAGATAAACCTTACATAAGTCTTCCCTAACATAGATTCAAATTTTTTTATAAAATTCACAAAGAAAGCTATCATGCCTAGGGGATTTATCATTAGTCATATTAAAATCCACTTCCTAAAGATCAAGAATAGAGAGAAGTTATTCATAAAAGGTTCATTGAGAGCAGGAAAGCCAACAAAGAATAATATTAATGCATTCTTGTAAGGAACAATCATTATCTTTAGAACCTTTATTGCCTACTTTTAACCAATGTAGTTTAGCTTTGTTTTGAGCACTCCTAGAAAAATTATTATCTGTAATTTTCTTTTGATGGTGAAGCTCAACAACTCTGAACTACAAATCAAAAGAGAAAATCTCAGCTTCAAGCTTAGTAGCCTAATAGAGATACAAGGTATTATCCTTATATTCACATCAACAAAAGTATCCATTTAGTCCCTAGAAATGTGAATAAAGTGAGCATTACACCTTATGGATCTATTCCACCAAGCAATCCATCTAGCCACTTGAGATGGACTTGCCTCCAAATTCCACAACCTTCAAATATGGGTTTATGATGTTGGAAAAAGGATCTAGGATGTAAATCACACTTCTTCAAATGCCACAAGGGGGAGAGGACTAAAATTGATCTAAAACAACCACTTGGCTACAAACCTCAATGGAAGAGCTAGAAAGTGGATCAGGGTTTTAGTACTTTTGGGGGTGTGATGTTGTGATCATTAATTTATTACTAATAAGACTTAATTTGATAGTGCAATGATGTACCTAGGTTAATTAAGAAAATGTAGCAAACTGAGATGATTTTTGAAAAACACGGATTTGATAAACAAAAAGAAAGTTTAGAATAATAGTGGGTAGACACAAAGAAACTTGGCATATGAATTTTGGCTTAGAATAGTTGGGCAAAGGCGTTGGGCACCCTAGACTAGGGAAAAAAATACTTAAGATCAAATTTCAGGCTCCTATTTCTCCTTGTCTATAGGTTCTTCTCCTATGGACTCACTATCAAAGATTCATCTATATCGTTGATAAAATCCGCTTTCCCCAATTTTTTGACTTATAGGACTTGAATGCTTGAATGAACAATTAGGTCTTTAATCCTCTCCATATTCGCTTTAGATTTGTAACCTACACACATGAAATAGGGGGAAGGGTTGTTTTGTATAGTGACTTGCCTAGGTCAAACCCCATTTTGGTATCTACCTCCACACTGGCTATGATGATATAAAAGAGAGCTTAACCTCGGTTGAGTAGAGGCTAAATGATAAACAAGTGATAAATTGACAATTGTTGCAACTCACCACTCATAAATTTTCATTCCTTGATGGGTTGAAGTCAATGTACTCATCAGCTTCAAGGAGAAATTGATGTTTGATTTGAAGTCTTGCAAGTGTTAGTAGTCACAAAATAAATAGACATGAAACATAAAAAAACTCACTTGAAAACGTGATCCAGTGCTAACATGATACTTGAATGAAAATATGTTACTATAATTCTACTCTTAACTACTCTTAGGATGCTCACTTATGATCTCAAATTGCCTTAGGATTTTTCTATGATTTCAAATGGTGAAAATGATTTTATCTACATCTAATTCTTTAATTTCCTATAAATTAATTACCGATAGCTGAAAAATGATTTTGGATTTTTAAATATTAAAATTTCAAGATCGACATATTTTAAATTGAGCCAAAATAGGTTGGTCAAGGATGTTGGGTGTCCTAGCCTAGACCTATCATTTTTGGGCCTTAAGTAAGGGTAATTGATTATTAATTTATTTCCAATCCCTCTTTTTATTTTTTGAATTTTATTACAAAATGGGTAGATTAAATTCACAATTGGGTCCAAGCACATGAAGGGAGCTAAACCTAGTGTGAAATTGTCAAAGATGACAATTTTCAACGCTATAGGTCCAACCTGGGTTGATTATTTAGCAAGGGAGTATTAATAAAAATTATCATTTAACAACCTTAGGAGTATCCACTTTCCATTATATATTGAATTTTTTGGGACAATGGTCAACCAATAAGGGCTCTATAAAAAAGAAACAACTAGCAAAAGAGAAGAAAAATTGAGTAGAGATCATAGAAAAATCAAGATATTTAAAGACTTTGTTAGGCCCAATCTAGAAAGTATTCCATTTATACCAATGGGAATGACAATGGTGATGACCCATATTAGGATTCAAAGACACCAGGTGGATCAAAAAGCAATAATATGGAGTTGACTCAATGCTCAAACCTGCTCATACTGACGATCAACCTAAACTAATTTATATGCATGTAGTACACACCTCCCTCTCACTAGTTGTCCAAAAAATAGGCAAAGCCGCATATTTATCATATACCATCTCCACCATATTAAATTCTACACACATGATCCAAGTTGCAACAAGCAATAAATCAACAATCTATAGCCATAATAAAGATCTCTTCACAACATCATTGGAAGCATAAATATTATTAATACCAAAAGAAATATTTTTAACATTTAAGAGGATCCAAATCACACTATTAGTAGGTTCAAAATCCTAATCTACGACATGTTTAAGTGACCTATAAGAGAGAAAGGTAACCTCTCCACATCTACCATTGTGATGGTTAAAAAAAGACTAGTTGGTTAGATGTATTGGCACATAATAAAAAGAAAAAAATTAGTAATCTTGACCATATATAAGAGAAAAACATCCAAAATTGGAATTTTTTTATTAACATATCGGACTACATGTTTCTTAGGGAAATCATTGAGACCTCGAGCATTTTAGGAGATAAAATTCATTGACGAGAATCAAAAGGCATGTCATTGTTATCTAAATCTTCAAGAGAGGAATAATGATTTTGTAAAAACTCTTCTCTAGAAAAAAATCCCTAACTAAATTTTGGGGATTGACATCCTCATTTTTTTTGTAGTATACCATCCCTCCTCCAATCCCTCCAATGAAATATGAGAAATACACAATCCCTTGGGAGAAGGGTGAGATAATAGGTATCTCTGGCTACGAGGATAAAATGCTAGTTGAGATATTCTAGAAAATGGTTGTTTTATGCAAGGCTCCCCATTAGAGGGGGCAACCTCTTTCCTCTTATCAAAATGTTTTGAAGACACCCTTGGTTATACTTGATTCATTGGGTCGTCAAGCATGAGCAAGGATTTGGCCTAAGAAACACTAGAATGAGTAACTCTATTTTACAATTCCCAATTGTAGTCCACCTTTCCCCAAATTTTGAAGGAGCCTCAACAAGCTAGGAAGAGGGTTAATTACGAGGAAGGGTGAAAGGAAAATATGTAATCCTATGCTCAAAATATTGACACCAGAAATAAGTAATGGGTAAATTAAGGTAAAGCACACGATGGGTGTGACATAGATATCCGATGTTTAGAAAGATCTATCTCAACACACACATACTTTCTTGGCTGATCTTGATAGAACCCATAAATTTCAACATAAATGAATTTTCCAAGAGAAGCAAAAATTGTAGCAAAAAAAATTCAATAGCGAAATAAAACCTTGAAAATTCAATCCAAATAGGAAAATGAAGGGTATTTTTATATGATACAGTAAAGTCACACATCCATAGCTAAAAAACCAAGAAGGGTGTGTGAACATACCATGGGCCATGTTTAAGGATAACCTCTACATGACTACCCTCATCAAAATTGAAAAGAAAAAATTCCTTTGGTAAGTTTATGGACAATATCAAGTTAGAATCCATACAAGGTCTAGTGTTTGTTAACCCATTCACAAAGCATTTTTTCATGAGGATTTCTCCCAAAAAATATCATATAAGAGTAAAATTATCTAAAAATTTGTATGGATTATACATTTCAAGGATGGGTAAAACCACATACATCACATGATTAGAAGGAGCTTACATTGTGGAATACTTTGGGAACAAAACTTTGGGGATTCTTATTCAGTGGTTCCATTGATTAAAGCCACTAATCCTTCAACACCGACATAAATTATTAGGTTGAAATAATTCTAGGCCATGTAAAGGACTACCAAGAAACATGCAACAAATGTAGAAGGGTAAAATATTTATTGTGTCAAAGGTGCAAATTGACTTCTTTGGAATAAAATCTATTTTGTTTGGAACAAATTCCAATTTATTTTAAAGATATATTAGAAATATAAATGAATTATAAGCCTAAATTATTTGAATTCATTCTTTAAATTGCTACTAAAGACTTGTAGTCTAGATATTTTTGGTTAGTTGGATTTAGACATAAACTTCAAAGGTTTGGTTGTTTGCACTTTCAATGGATCTCAATTGATACATGTTATAATGGTGCAATGTAACCATGGAATTTTAAAGTGTTTTTAGCCTTTTTATCTAAACTATTTATCCCTTTATCTGATTATCTATCTAGTCAAGGATGTTGGGTGTCCTAGCCTAGACCTATCATTTTGGAGCCTTAAGCAGTGGTAATTGATTATTAATTTGTTTCCAATCCCTCTTCTAATTTTTTGAACTGTATTACAAAATGGGTAGATTAAATTCACAATTGGGTCCAAGCATAAGGGAGCTAAACCTAGTGTGAAATTGTCAAAGATGAAAATTTTCAATGCTATAGGTTTGAACCACCAAAAATATATGCAAGAAGGGAAAGAGGATTCCCCAAATAGGCTCCTTTGGTTTTTCACCTAGGAGCTCTTGATTAGGAAAATGGAACTCTTTCACCTAATGATATTCCTTTTGGGTGAGTTCATTTAAAGATAGGGGTTGTGTTGTGTTCGATTATGTCTAAATGTGATAGTCTAAATGTTGGAAATACATAAATGAAATCAAATGCTAATGTAAAAATTAAATATGCAACTGTGTTAGAAAGCACATTGTGATATACAAATACCCTAGGAAATGTAAACTAAACTAAACAGAAATGAATGAAATAGAATGTGTGCCTAGAAATGAGTTGCGAAAGCTAGAGATACTGTTGAATCTAGAATTTTTTCCTAGTGGGACACTTACTCCATTCTGGTCAACCTAGTCCTTTTTTAGGGTGATTTTAGGACACTAATATGAGGCTCGTTTCAACCAAATGGGTATTTGAATCCGCATAAATACTTGTAAAATAGGAACACTGAAACTAGGTCACTACAACTTGTGGGAATGTCCCTTTTTCCTTTTCAGAAGATTCAAAGGGGGATTTTGTAGACCTCGACCTGCACTTCCTCTCCTAGTAATTTCTTAGATCTGGAACTACAGAACTCGGCCTATAGGTGTCTTTTTGTGGATACTTTTCCCTAGTTGTCAAGGTGATTCCCTAGATAAGTCTTCAATCCATCCTTGGATGACCTCCAAACCTACAAAATTCCTAAATTTACAAACACCCACAAAGAAGGAAGAAGAAAATTTTGGATGTTAGGATATAGGGGTTTGCCTTGGTCAAACCCCTATGTAGATAATCAAATCAAATTATGAAATAAGGCAAGAAAGCATTAAATATGGAATAGTATATTTAGTACCTTTCCATGGAGATATATCTTGGGTTACTACAACCATTCAAACCTTGAATGCTTCATTAAAGGATGTTTTGAGGACCTAGGATGCAAACCCTAGCTTGCTTGAGAAGAGTAGTGGATGAGGAGTGAAGAATTGTGAATAATGAGTGTCTCTAATGTTGGGAAATATTGGTCATCTCAGATAAGTATCTAAGATCTCTAGTGCCTTCGATAACTTTAATTTCAATTAGATTGCTTCAAAAACACATACAACTATGTCATAAAGTGGAATCAAACACAGTTCATTTCCCACATTAATCCTTCTTAGAGAAACTTATGAAAATTTAGTTTCAACAACAAACATTAACAGATTCTAACAAAGAAATATGAAACATGAAAGATGAGACAAAACACATAGATTTATGTGGGGAAAGCCTTTCGAGTAAAAATCCCCACACTCCAAAAGCCCAGATCACCATTGTATTATTCATGCAACAAAATAGTTACAAATACAACTCAGACACTAAGCCTTTACAGAGATTACATCTTGTTTTATTCTAGAGATAGACTGGTAGCAACCCCATGACAAGAGTTTCCCTCTCTCCTTTTTACACTTCTCTGATCAACCTCTCAATCCATTACAACCTTTGCACCGTTACAATACTCTCACACAATATATAGAGAAGATTCACAGAGAGAGGGTGGAGTCACCTCTTAGAACAACATACTCATCCTCCAACTCCCACCACCGAACATACAGAGAGAGTTCCATTATTTTCACATTCTCAAATGGTTTGTTGATCTTTCAACGGTCACAATAGTCCAACTTCCTATGGTTTACATTCTACTTCTCCCATTTTTCCACAACAAACCACGTAGGATAGTCATTCGATCAGCCACGTTAGTGTCCTTCGTCCATCCAAATAAATTCAAATGCCCACCACTCTACCGCAGCCAAGACACAACACCCTTGTGGTGTGGCAGTGACTACAGTGCAACACCATAGGCTCCTCCAAGTCCTATCACGGTGTGGTGGTATATCGTGCTACCACTCGCTAGGTTGAAGGTTCTCGCTGTATGGTGGTATCACTGCACCTTTGCATGAAAGATCTTGTGGTACGATGGTATCATCGTGCTACTGCGAGATAGTCACAAGGCTCTCAACGTATGGTGGTATACCGCACTACCGCTCGACTGTGAAAAGGTTCCCACAATATGGTAGAATACACTGTACTACCGCATCTCAACCAAAAGGCTCCCGCAATATGGTGGTAACCACGCTAACGCACCTCTCTCACCATATTACCTGGTGGTCCAATGGTACAAGCATGAACATAACAATTATGCAAATTGGCGAGACATCTCCGTGGTCACACCGAAATTGCTCTCTCAAAGGTTTAGGTCAGTGGGATTGAGGCACACAATTCCAACATCTAATGTGAATTATGATGAATTAGGGTTTTTAGGCTTATTTATAGGCAATGCACCTAAAAACATGTTATTTCATCCTCAAGGCCGACATGAAGGAGAAATAGACCAAAACCCTGACTTCTCCCGCACACAACCCCGAAAATAGATCCAAAGGGACTAGGTCGCCACCTTGGGTGACCTAGTCCACCTGGACATGACTAATTCACCCAAATGGGTGACATAGTCCTACAGGGGCCATTTTGCCAGCTGGATAGTCCGAGAGCGAAGAAATCAAGTTTATATGATGATTTTATCAGATATTTGATCAACTTAAGCCTTGGGATGCATAATAAGGGGTCATAGGAGCTTGTAAATGATGATGAAAAGGGGTTATTTAGGTCCAAAATCAATAGGCAAGGGTCCAAATGAGCAAAAAGTGTCAAAGGTTACATTTTTTGGTGACACAAGGTCTAACCTAGGCTAATGAGTTAGCAAGGGAGTATTAATAAAAATTATCATTTAACAACCTTAGGAGTATCCACTTGCCATTCTATATTGAATTTTTTGGGACAATAGTCAACCAGTATGGACTCTATAAAAAAGAGACAACTAGCAAAAGAGAAGAAAATTTGAGTAAAGATCATAGCACAATCAAGGTGTTTAAAGATTGTGTTAGGCCCAAGCCAGAAATTATTCCATGTATACCAATGAGAATTACAATGGTGATTACCCATATTAGGATTCAAAGACACCGAGTGGATCAAAAATCAATAATATGGAGTTGACTTAATGCTCAAACCTAGTCATTTTGACTATCAACCTAAACTAATTTATATGCATGTAGTACACACCTCCCTCTCACTAGTTGTCCAAAAAATAGGCAAAGCCCCATCTTTATCATATACCATCTCCACCATATTAAATTCTACACACATGATCCAAGTTGCAACAAGCAATAAATCAACAATCTATAGCCATAATAAAGATCTCTTCACAACATGATTGGAAGCATAAATATTATTAATACCAAAAGAATGATTTTTAACATTTAAGAGGATCCAAATCACCTTATTAGTAGGTTCAAAATCCTAATCTACCACATGTTGAAGTGACCTATAAGAGAGAAAGGTAAGCTCTTCACATCTACCATTGTGATGGTTGAAAAAATACTAGTTGGCTAGATGTTTTGACACATAATAAAAAGAAAAAAACTAGTAATCTTGACCATCTATAAGAGAAAAACATCCAAAATTGGATTTTTTTATTAACATATTTGACTACATGTTTCTTAGGGAGATCATTGAGACCTCAAGCATTTTAGGAGATAAAATTAATTGATGAGAATCAAAAGGCATGTCATTGTTATCTAAATCAAGAGAGGAATAATGATTTTGTAAAAACTCTTCTCTATAAAAGACTCCCTAACTAAATGTTGGGGATTGATGTCCTCATTTTTTTGCAGTATACCATCCTTCCTCCAACCCCTCCAATGAACTATGAGAAATACACAATCCCTTGGGAGAAGGGTGAGATAATAGGTATCTCCAGCTACAAGGATAAACTAAATGCTAGTTGAGATATTCTAGAAAATGGTTGTTTTATGCAAGACTCCCCATTAGAGGGAGCAACCTCTTTCCTCTTATCAAAAGGTTTTGAAGACACCATTGGTTATACTTGATTCATTGGGTGGTCAAGCATGGGCAAGGATTTGGCCTAAGAAACACTAGTATGAGTAACTCTATTTTATAATTCCCAATTGTTGTCCACCTTTCACCAAATTTTGGAGGAGCCTCAACAAGCTAGGAGGACGGTTAATTATGAGGAAGGGTGCGAGGAAAATATGTAATCCTATCCTCAAATTATTGACACCAAAAAAAAGTAATGGGTAAATTAAGGTAAAGCATACGATGGGTGTGACATAGATATATGATCTTTAGAAAGATCTATCTCAACACACACTCACACTTTCTTGGGTGATCTTGATAGAACCCATAAATTTCAAAATAAATGAATTTTCCAAGAGAAGCAAGAATTGTAGAAAAAAACAATTCAATATGCGAAATAAAACCTTGAAAATTCAATCCAAATAGGAAAATGAAGGGTATTTTTATATGATATAGTAGAGTCACACATCCATAGCTAAAAAACCAAGAGAGGTGTACAAACATACCATGGGCCATGTTTAAGGATAACCTCTACATGATTACCCTCATCAAAATAGAAAAGAAAAAATTCATTTGGTAAGGCTATGGATAATATCAAGTTAGATTCCATACAAGGTCCAATGTTTGTTAATCCATTCAGAAAGAATTTTTCATGAGGAGTTCTCCCAAAAAATATCATACAAGGTTAAAATGATCTTAAAATTTGTATGGATTATCACTTTAAAGGATGGGTAAAACCACATACATCACATGATTAGGAGGATCTTACATTGTGGAATACTTTGGGAAAAAAACTTTGGGGATTCTTGTTCAATGGTTCCATTGATCAAAGCCACAAAACCTTCAACACCAACATAAATTATAATGTTGAAATAATTTTAGGCCATGTAAAGGACTACCAAGAAACATGCAACAAATGTAGAAGGTAAAATCTTTATTGTGTCAAAGGTGCAAATTGACTTCTTTAGAATAAAATCTAATTTGTTTGGAACAAATTCCAATTTATTGTAAAGATATATTAGAAATATAAATGAATTATAAGTCTAGATTATTTGAAGTCATTCTTTAAATTTCTACTAAAGACTTGTAGTCTAGATAGTTTTGGTTAGTTGGATTTAGACATAAACTTCAAAGTTTTGGTTGTTTTCACTTTCAATGGATCTCAATTGATACATTTTATAATGGTGCAACATAACCATGGAATTTTAAAGTTATTTTAGCCTTTTTATCTAAACTATTTATCCCTTTATCCCATTATCTATCTCCCTTTTCCACTTGTTTGTGCTATTCATTGTCATACATCTCA
The DNA here is from genome assembly GCA_007115665.2 of Sequoiadendron giganteum. Lineage (NCBI taxonomy): Eukaryota > Viridiplantae > Streptophyta > Pinopsida > Cupressales > Cupressaceae > Sequoiadendron > Sequoiadendron giganteum. Next base: position 641,435,572 of record CM021107.1, read on the forward strand.
CAGTTAGTGGCCTTATTTATCCATTGCATATCTCACATGCTTTCACACTCACATATTAGAAGATATGTTCACCTATGGTCATTTTATATGTGATGGTACTAACATGTTCATATCTTACATGACATGCTTTTTGTTTTTACATGATATATTTTATAGGTTATAGCTATTTTTACTTCACCATTGGAGGCAACATTTGGGTCATCAAGTATAACCCTTTATTTTACGTGCTCGCATGCTTATCTCTTTCTTATCACTTGAAATATCATATTTGATTTTCACATGATGTTATATTAACATTTATCAAATATTTGGTGTGCTCTATTTAATGTTATATTATCTCCTTACATACTTTACATGCAACCAATTGGAGGGAGAGCATAAACCATCATTAATAATCTTTCATAATATTATAATTTCACTTACGCACTTATGAATGATCATTTCTTGGTATTGTATAGATCCTCACTATTGTTTGCAAATAGATTGCATCTTTTTTTCTATATAACAAGTTTCTGCATAGTCAAAGATCTTCATTTTTCCTATAGAATCAAAACATGTTTCAAATGGTTTACCTCCCTTGACACATTTATGCATAGTAATAATATGGTTTTGTTGGTAAAATTAATTCTATAGTTATACTTATTCAAAGCCTTAATACTTTCTACTCGATCAAAATATCTTACCTTACTCCCTTTTGTTTAGTGTGTTTGGTGGCAGCAATACATTGTATTGTAGTCTCATAAAATCAATGTGATGGACAATTTGGAGCAGGTGTGAGGACAATAAAAAGCTAGAAATCAACCATCACATTAATGGCAACATGCTCACCCTCATATTTCAATATTGAAGTGTATGTGAATCTACACCCTAAAGATAAATAATGGTGTTTAGGCAAGAAAATCCTTTTGAAGTAGTTGGAAGAGTTAAATTGTGTAGAGAATACTTTCTACTCTCAAGTTTCTAGGATAGGGAAGAGTCTATAGGGAGAAACATTTCCTCAACTACCTCAAGGAAATAAGCTCAAGTGACAAGAGATGGTTAAGGGAGATTTTATGTAATTTTATTCGTGTTTTTTAATTATTAATGGAAAAAGAACTTTAGGAGCCAGGTGAACATGCCTCAAATGTCTTGGGAGAAAGACATACTAGCTCTCAACCAGAGGACAAAAGTTCAAACCAATGACAAAAGCATGACACATCGGCGTCTTATTGGGGTGCTAGTGTACTGTATGGACTAGAAATAAAGTCAATCATTAGAAACTATTAGGTCTTACTAACTACTCAAATATTGGAGTTTGATAGTTTGGGTCCTAATCTAACAAAGTCTGAAAAATAAAGGTAAAATCATAACAAGAAGAATACTAGATAACAAATAATTAAGCTATAAATAAAAATAATGAGGAGTGAGGGAAAGGAATGACCTCATGTTAGGTCTAGCTATAAATCCTCCCACAAAGCTCCTTATGCACCATTTGCACACATAGAAACAGTAAAAAGTGTTGGGGTTGTTTCGAGGCTTACCAAGTGGTCAAACCCTCATTTTGGTGTTTCCACCTCCACCGATAGCCAAAGAGACAACAATATAGAGAAGTAGACAATAAAGTGACAAGATAAAGAAATAGAACATGCAAGATAATAATATGATACTCAATAAGAATGATGATGCAATAAAATAAAGAAACACCCTCACTCCAAAAATATCGAGAAGTCGAAAGGAAGTGCAATGCCTTGAAAGAGCTTGAGACGTGGTGTCACGAACATGCAAGAACTTGATGTAGGAGAGCAAGAGTGCAAGAGAGAAAGAAGAGAATGAAGGTCAGGAGAATGGAATGAGAGAATGAAGTGCTAGTAAGTGAGAATGAATGAGTTGAATTCATGAGAGGGAAGAATATGAGTTCAAAATGAAGAATTGCATACAAGAGGGACATTTTTAGGCATGCCTACGACTACAAAGAAGTTATAATTTGCAGGTATGTGAAGTGTAATGTCCCAATGACCACATGGTCAAGAATCTTGTCAAGATGTTCATGTAGTGTGTAGACATCTATGTAACATGAAAGTGTCCCTAACAAAAAAACCCCTACCGATAGAAAATGACAGGGCCAAGGACAAAAATGAAGGCAGAGAGGAAGGGAATTCATATTATCATCTCATTAGGCTAAATTGAAGGCTGATGTAATGCGAAATTGAATTAAGGTTGCAATTTTATGATATTGTACATTTTGGCTCCACTTTAGCGAGCATATGTATCAAAACATGTGTGAGATAATTTAGAAAGAGGTTGAAGAGAATATACCCTAAATATGTTTGTTAGTTGATAAATAAATAATTTAGTTGTTATTTTTGGGAAGTTATTCTTGTAAGATTTTATTCATGAGGAATGCAAGGCTATATTTGCCAATGCAATGTAATGAAAATTATTTCAAAGAATTCAATAATATATTTTTGTGTATTGTTCTTTATCTACAAAAATGGTTGATCTAATTTTGTGTGTGGTTTTTCTATCATTTTTCCACATTTTATGGTGCCACGTGATGGTATCCTTACATTCCTTATACATCATTATTGAGTTCTCCAAGATTAAATCAATTTACAAATATTTTTCTACTCCCCTCCAAATTTGTTGTATTCTTTACATGCAACTAATTGGAGGGGGCTATAAGGTCACTAAATTTATTTTCGTAAGTAAGATTATAGCAACCATCACATGATCAAAGGCTATTTTAAATGGTATCACATTACTTTTGCTACCCCAAGGCAATATATATTGGTTTGTTTCATTAATTTTATAATGTGTTCCACCACAACAAAATATCTCTCATCCCTTTCCTCTCTTTTCATTTTTTATTTTTTAAGTATAGACACCATAATTTTGTTTTAAATGCCTATATGATGTTATTCACTATTTTTTTCTATTTTGCAAGTTCCCAAGGTAGATCACTCATTCCAAAGAAGCGTGTCCTAAGTAGTACAATATGTATCCTTTTTATGATTCGTCTAAATAAATTTACTATGATAGCTACTTGATTTTATTTTTACATGCATTCTTAGGATATTTCACATATAAATCAAAGTAGGTGGGAAATTAATAGCCAAAATTACATATCTTGCACTTCTCCCCTTCAGATTCACTTAAGGTAGGTTATCTTTATACAATGAAATGCATATAAATAACATAATTTATCCTAATAGTTGGCACATAGTTCAAGCCCTACCTCTCTCCATCTACACTCACTCTTAATGGTTTAATCCTAGTCTTCAGATTTATGCATTTCCTACCTTGGATCAAATCTGTGATTTACCAAAATGACCTAGATTAAATTTATATTTTATAATTAATTAAAATATTTTTTAAATAAATTCTAAAAATTAAATTTATATTTTTTTTGTTTAAAATAAATTTTAAAATTAATCAAATAGTCACATATAATTTTATTTTTTAAAATATATATATATATATATATATATATATATATATATATATATATATATATATATTTTTAAATTTATAAAAAAAATCATTCAAACTACTCTAAAAATAATAAATTGTAAGAAAGTTTTAGGTCAATTGTCAACTTAAAAACATACTATAAATATGGCAGCTTTTTTATATTAATTTTTATTTCATAAGAAAATCTATTTCATTTTTATAAATTATTATTTTTATTTCAAAATAAAAAATTAATACACTATTTATTGAGGTTTATACTATATAAGATATGATTGAGTTAGATTTGATTTTTATTAGTCCATAGGCTACATATAGTGTGAGATTTGAGCCTAAACTCGCGTTGCAAACACTGTTCAGTCCTCGGAAAACATGTTTCAACTACCGTTAAATGGTAAATCAGTTATCGTTAAATGGTAAATCAATTGTCATTAAATGGTAAATCTATTACTGTTTAATAGTAAACACCTCCAAAATATCAATTGAAAGTCTCCAAAATCTCACTTATTATGCAAAAGAAAGATAAATATTATGTTTCAATTGGATGGGAACATTATATTTCCATTTGGAATTTTTTTTGTCAATTTGATGACAACTTTCCTTTATTATTTGCATTGTTTTATGTTTTATATTTGCAAACAAATAATTGAAAATCAGATAATTTATCTAATTTCTTTAAGGAAAAAAATTAGATTTGTTTAAGTGGAAAAAATCTAGATTTGTCTAAGTTTATTTTATTACATTATTTAGTACTTATTAATAATATTTAATCCAACCACATGCAACAAGAACTTCCACACTGCATCCATCGACACCCATGCACAAACACATACTCTCTAACATATTAACATACATATAGATAATTTTTTATGGGACATAATCCTTGAACCTCCTTTAAATGCAAGTACTAGTTAATTATTAATTATGAAGAATTAATTTTCTTTATTGTAATGACAATTAAATTAAAGATCTTTAAATAATTTTAAATTGGTTTTCTTTGTTGATGACAATTTAAGGAAAAAAACACTAACATTTATGAATTCGAGCTACTTTAATTTCTTTTTAAATGCACTGCATAAAACCCTATCCTTAAATAATGGGTAGACTGAAAGGAAGCATAGATGTCACCTGGTATATAAAAGCAAGCAGAGAGAGAGAGGTGTCTGTTACTTACCCTCCAGTTAAATCCATGGACCACCCTGAGGGAGAACAGATCTGAAGAAGGGCGTCCTTCCATCCATCAATCTCTTCTCCTTGGTATCGAACTGAATGCCCATTAAATTTTAGACATGGACAGATTTGTTGAAGGCCATACTTCCACCACTCGATCTCTTCTCTTGGGTATCGGTCTGAATATCTATAATGTTTTAGAAATGCTTTCCTGTACGGACTGGAGTTTCCTTGAGGATATCTAACGTGGGTTGGATCCACGCCATAGAAGAGGGGAATAATCTTGGTGTTCACCTCAGTGTTCACCATTGTGGCGGCCTCCTTGAGACACCATGCAGAATTTGCATAGCCTTTAGAAAATATAGGAATCCCTATGGCACTGCTCTCGATTGCTCTTTTCAAGCTCGGCTCAATTATTTCTCCCTTTTCCAGTTTGTGGCTGTCTAAAAAGACATTCAGTCCGGCAGCAGTGAGAGCTTGAAAGAGATGATCAACCAGAGTATTTCTCACATCTTCTCCCCTGAAACTCAGAAACAAATGATATTCCTTACCACTTTGGAAAGGAATTTCAATTGAGGGAGGCATGTATTCTTCCATCTTGAATTCTTCCATCTTTGAGAGTTGCAACCGAAAAGAATGGCAGAGACGATTGAACCCAAACAACTATGAAGAACTCGAACTCCTGTCACACATTCCGATGTTAGCAATTTTGTTTGTATAAAACCAAGTCAGGCTGTACGTGTATAGAAGAGATTCCCCACTTTACAGCTATCAAGTTTTTCCCATGTTCAATGACAGCCAAGTCTTTTTCATCCCATCGGTCATGTTATAACTTCTTGTCATCTTCAATATGAGAGCATGAATAGTCAGTCGAGTATTTGATTTAGGTGGTGGCCGGCTATGTCTTTATAAAAGACCTCTTCACATGTTCAACGACTACGTACCAACATTTAGAGAGTCACGGAAAACGGGACTGCATTTTTTGAATTTTCATCTCCAGCATCTGTACTTTTTCCACATTTTTATTTTTTTTAATCCTTTTCATTTTCAAAAGGTAACAATGCGATTACAAATTACAAAACATAGACCACAAGCAATCCAAACAAAAATGAGAGCAGTCATTGTTCTATCACGTTCAAATGATCGCCGTAGCTTAAAAAGAGTAATCATTACAAATTGTATATTTTTTACTTTCTCCCTTTTTTTTAATTTTACTAGCACTTGTACTCGTAGGAGGTTCAAGGGAGATGTTACACCTTCAAATGTGTGATTACTATTTATTATTATTATGTAAGGTAAAATGTGAAATCAGTGGATAAATTGTGTGTGCACTTTGTTATCAGTGCTTTATGAATGAATATCGTCTCATTTAATATTGAATGAAGGAATGCATTTTGGATGAATATTGTGTTCATATTCTAACTTTGGAGATGTATTATGTATGTTGCATATTTTGTGAACAACTGTCGTGAACATGTGTTAGTGTTTGCTGATATATGTTCAATTCCTCCAAGCGGAGGGGAAGTATCACTCAGGAGAAGGTCTTGGTCGGGTAACCAGTAACGTAACTTATATGAGCTTACACACACCACCATAGAATAATTGAGTCAGGTTATCATGTGGGAAATAGGTAAGTCATCCTTAGCATAAGGTGTCTGCATTAGTAAGAATCTTGTTTACTATTGAATGCATGCTTCAATGATGTTTATTTGTTTGAATTTGTGAGTCCTTCCTTATCCTACTATGTTTATTTGTGTGAGTGAATGAGTGTTTGGATATATACATATATGCATATGTCGCCATACACGAACAATGGATATAATGGGATGTCCATACGAGTATGACAACATATCTATAGAGATGCATATATGCATATAGATAATTGATATGACGTTATAGTCACGTAGGTCATGATCATTCGAATAATGAATAGTATTTGACTAACATATATATATATAATACACACATAAGCGTAAATGATTAATAGAGGAGTGTGTATATATATATAATGTTATTATATGAAGGTTATCTTGTTGTATTCATTTGTGTATTGAATAGATGCATACTTGTTCAACATGGCATATATATCATATAGATAATTGATATGACGCTATAGTCACATAGGTCATGATCATTCGAATAATGAATAATATTTGACTAATATATTTCTATATCAATGAATGGCAGCCAATTAATATTCTTAATACATTGGCTTTATAGTCGATAATCTTGGGCAACTTAATAGCTGAAACATGGAAATAAATATGACTGTGTTCATAAGCCGATTTATATGTCTTTGTTGTCATTCTTTAATCTGCAATTTGCTTTATCATTTAAGTTGATATTGAAGAAGTCGACACCTTAATTCTTCATGCACTTGGTCAAACAACAAACCATGAATTGTTGTGACTATTAAAATAGTTGTTCAATGCTCCAAACAATTGATGACTTTTTCAAAAACAAATGAGTTTATGAGTCTACACTCAACATGGAATAAGTTGATGCAAATTAGGGTGGCAAGCTTTGGTTATTGACTGTTTCTCTTCATTATTAAATCATGTCACCTTTGTGTCTGCTTATCATAGAAGTCTGCATTTTTATTTTGTCACATGGGGAGTTGATTTATTCTCCCATTTGTTGTCAATAAGTGGGTCGATCTGTTGGTAAACAATTTGAGTCTTCACTTACTTATTCGCCACCTTTCTACGATGTGTTAATGGTGTTGCTTTGCATGTTTACTATTGTCACTGTCATTCTTAAACTGTAGGTAGTATAGTTGCATAGTTGTTATATAAATACAAGCGAGTAGTTCATTGTTTAGGATGCATCATTCTCATTCTTTTGTGTCTTATTTTCTAAAGCAGCAATCTTCTTTTTATTGTGCTTTTTCTATCTACAATATTCTATCTATATAGTGAGGAAGAATCTTCAGACTTGAGAGAGTATTAGTTATCTTTTGAGAAAGAAGCAATTTCCAATTTGAGAGATAAGAAATTAAGGTGTTGTGCTGTAGCTAGTCAAATTGGAAAGCTTAAACACAATCTCAAGATATTCTACTTTTGAATGAGCTATGTCTTGTTTCATTAAACTAGTCTTGTTGCCATTTGCACTTAGAGGAAAGTATTGTTTGCTTTGAAAGAAAAAACAGAAAATATTTACTTTGTTTGCATTGTATGTAAATACTCCATGATAGGAGAGACTGTTAACATAAGTATTTAATTATAGTAAATATTTTGAAGACATAGGTATTTAAATATACTAGATATGTCAAAGAGAATGCTTGACATAGGTATTTAACTATACTAGATATGTTTGAACATGGGTTGCTCGTAGCTAATTGTTTGATTATAGATAGCTAGTGGGTTACTTCAAGGTAGAAGAGGTTTAGTGAAACCTAGTGAGTTAGAGCCACTGCTTGATTAGTGTCAATGCACACTTAAATACAAAGTTATTGTATTGATAAGAGTAGACTCATATCTTAAATCCTCTTATATCAAAGAGGTGATACTCTCTAATAGAGTCCTCTATTAATATGATAAACTCTTTGATTAAGGCCATGCATGGTGATTGTATTTACTCCATTATAGGAGGTATATTTTTCATGGGTATTGTTGATAAACTAGATATGACCAAATGTAGACAAGCTTAAGGAACACTCATAGCTAGATATTTAGTTATGCTAGATGGCTAGTAGGTTACTCTTGGGATTGTTATCCAATGAAGGGAGGGAACTAGTAGGTTACTCCTGGGAATTTCACCTAGTGAAGGGAGGGAACTAGTAATTTTCTTTATGAGTTGTGTTTCCTTAGTTGTTAAAGAGATAGATTATCTTGGGGAGTAGCTTTCCTATGCAGAGGGATTTCCTTAGGCATAGATATAATGGCCTTAAGTAAAAACGAGTTTTCCATAGTGTAGGTGAATGGTAGACCATCGCTCGATTATACTGACTGAGAACACTTTGGCCAAAGTACTGGGGGTGTCTGATGACTCCACTTTGAAAAGTGTGTAAGTTGAGACTCCACTGTCAATTCACTGTGTTTACTTAAATGCATGAGGGCTACCTGGTCTACATTATAAATCCTAGTCATATTTGATACAACACTAATCTCAGAGTGGTATTATGTACATGGTCACCCAACCAATATCTTCATCGAAGGGAAGGGCCATCTATCATTGATAGATGTGTGGGGGACCGCATATGAGTTTGTGGTTGGTGGAGAAGTGCTTGAGTGATGCTTCTCCTCCTCAACAGGCGACAAAAGACAAAGGTTTTCAAAGGAATATTCCTGGACCATCTATATCTTATGCTCTAAAGCTCGGTGGAGTTATGTTTGTACATTATTGGAATATTGTAATTTGTGAAATTATTATATAAAAATGGAATCCTCATTGTATATTGTTGAAATCTTTGTTCAATATGTTATCTATGCTTTGGGAAGAATTGTAAAATTAGTTTGGATGCAATGACAAATTGGAATTTGTGTTATTTTTTAATTATGTGTGTAATTTACTTTATTGGAAGAAAAAAATTTATCACTATGTCATGGCATCATGTTTTGTTCACTTAAGGTGAAAACATTGGAAATTTTACTATGAAGAACACCGGAGTTGTTACATGTGGTATCAAAGCTACTAGGCTTAGCACTAGAACCTATAAGCTCATTACATAAATGTTACATAAGCCCTATCAGAAGATAATGAGTGAAATGTTCTTATGCCAAGTTGGCAAGTGAAAAGAACGTGGTGAAATTAAAAGGAAGATGAGATTCCTAGAAACTTTTCTAAAGTTTGGGACTAGTTGAGAGTCGTCCCTGGAGTGGAAACTCCTAAACCAACAACTTATGATAATATCCCCTTGGATTGCAGAATATTATGCAATCGGGTTATGTAGGAAGGTTAGAAAGAATAAGCAATATATACCTTTATCCTACAAATTAGATATCAAACTCTGAGGGATAGAGAATATTGAGAGAATCTCCCTTAATGATGGCAACATATAGACAAAGAGTCAAGGATTCTTGGATTTAGGAAGAATACTATGAATCTATGAGTATGCAGTATTGGCATAATCTGGATCAAAGTAAAATTCAACAAAGGAGGTATCCAAGAGGTTGGATAACTCTTGACTTAAATCTAATTTCTAAGAAAGGCTAGGAACTTGTAAGAAAGAAGATAGTACCTTACGAATAAGGAAAAAGACTAGAATGGTCAAAAAAGAAGTAATCAACAAACTGGATATGTTTACACCAACCAAAATTGATGACAACAAGCTGGATTTTTGATTAAGATGAGAAGGGAACCAAACAACCTTGGTATCTATAAAAGTTATGAGAGAATAAGTAACCAAGAGTTGGGACAAAGTCACTTGGAAGGGTGATTGTAAGAGAATCCTAAAAAGGTAAATCATATTGATTTGACAAAGGTTTGGATAAGTACATATATTGGTTGGAGTATAAGTATAACTCACCAACATGTCAATAAAAACCAACATATGATAGAGGTTCCAAAAGGAAATGGAATGTAGTATGATGCTTGTGTCAAATCCATAGAAGTTGTAAGGAAACAACTCTCTAAGTTGAAAAGTACATCAACAAAAGAGGCATGTGAGTATAGATATTCCTCCACAATGAGAATATTAGGAAGAGAATAAACAATGAATGTTAGCTTGAAAATTTTCTGATTATTCATTAGATCTCCTATTGGATGATCCAAAATGTTGAATCTATGAGATAGAAATTCATGATGAATCTAACTTTGGGGAAAAAGTATATTCAAGGTATGCCATTTGGGCATGGAAAAGGCAATAGAAATCCAACAACAAGAAATGTTAAATCATTTCATGAAAGAAAATATTTTCTTAAGAGCTTAAGTTTGAGTTAATCAAATGTGGAAATACTAAGGGGAAAAGGACGAGAGTGGATTGACTCGGATTAACTACACCACCCAACAAAACACATGGGTATATTTTCAATTTGGAAGAACTTTGACTTCTTAATAAGTCATGTACTGATGACCACAGGGATCAGGTATTGGAAATTTTAGAGAAAAATAGTGGAAAGGTCAAGAGTTGTGACCTATTCTCACACCATACCTTGCATATTGTGTCACCAAAAAGTGTAGTCTTTGGCACTTTTTCACTCATTTTGGTCTTTTCTATTGGATTTTGGCCTTGTTTTACCTTGATTCAGCCTTGTAAGCTTGCAATTCAATAGTAAACTAATGGTGTTTTACTAAAGGTGTTGTGAAGTGTTGTGACAGATTTCCTCACTTTTCTAAGACCCTTTCAACACAATTCACCTAAACAACACCCTCTTACATCTTTCTAAGCCTTATGACAAAGTGTTGTAATGCATTTTCACACTTATCTAGGCTTATCACCCCTAGAGTAACCCTTTTCTTATGCTAATTTGTCCCCTTAATGTACTTTTAGTCCCGAATATGTGTGTTTCAGGATGCAAACCTGATAAACTTCATTAAACATAATTTAATTCCTGACCACCACTTGAAATTGCCCAAGTGGACTAGGTCGCCACCTTGGGCGACCTAGTCCCTTTTGGCATAAACTTCAAATTTAAAATAAAATCTAATGGGAATCTTGCCTCCTAAACCCTAGTGTCAACCTATCATGTTGCATTTCAAGAAAATTAGGGTTTTGCATGTACAAATAAGAGTTTTCACCTTCATTTTTCTCTCTCCCAAGCTCATTTTTACATCTCTTCACAAGTACTCTAGCACTCAAGTCTTTCGAAGCAAGCAATCAAGCACAAGGGTTTCACAAGCAACCTCCATTGGATCTACTCTTGCATGTTGCAGACCATCAATAACAAAGGTTTGGTAAGTATTTCCATCAAGTTCATCATTCAATCTTACTCTCCTTTGATTTGTTTCTCATTTGGGTTTAGTTACCATCAAAGAGGTTTGACTTAGGCAAACCCCTATTTCCTAACCCCAACATTCTCTTGGTCTTTTCATGTGTTTGCAGGTTTGTATACAGATTTGGTGAAGTACAAAATGTTGGAGAAAGTAAAAACATTCACCTCAAGTCATATTAAAGCATCAAACCCTAGAAGGAACAACAAGACAAGTTGCAGGTCATTTTCGGGAGTTTTAGACACGGATTGTTGTAGAGAAAGAAAGTACCAATTGGGACCCACAAAATCAAACCCTTAATCCTTGGAAAGCATCAAGAGGACTAGGTCACCCCTATTGGCGACCTTATCCCTGTGCTAAGCCTAAAAAAGGGTTACTATATTTTTGGGTACCCTTTTCCCCAAAACTTGGACGAGCGAAATTTCTCGACAAGTGGACTAGGTCGCCCAACCTGGCATAAGTATCCTTCTATTGATTTCAGACATTTTCTAGAAGATTTTGGGACCCTTCATCTGCAAGTCTTCATTTCTAGGTGCACAGCCTCTGTCATTCTATGTTAGTTTCCAGATGGAATACATTTAGGTCATTTTAGATTAGTTTGCATTAGTTTATATTTACTTTTTTCTACATTGCATTCATTAGATTAATATCATTCTACTTTAAGTTTTTAGCCACACAACACACACACACACACATCACAACCTTCATCAATCAACCCTCCCTTTTGAATGCAACCGCCAAAAATCCTATAACCACCAAGCGGTAAGAGTGTCATTCCTACACACCAAGAGCTCCTAGGGTGAAAAAACCCTAAGGGCCTAGTAGAGGGAATCCTTTTTCCCTAGGTCCCAGTGTTATGTTTTTGGTGGTTCATTTGGTGAACCCAACTATAGACCATTTGCTAGCTTTCTGATTTTGCATTTCATCTTAGAGATAGCTTGCATTGCATTGAAAAAATTTGCATTGTTTGCTTCCTAGGGTTAGTAGAAAAAGTGTATTAGTGAAATTTCATGCTAGAATTGCATATTGCATTGCATTTTCAGCAAGAAAATTAAAAAAAAATTGCATTTCCAGTTTATGTTTGTATCTGAATATCAAAAAAAGCATAAAAATTAGTTAAAAATTAGTTAAAAATTCAAAAACAACACTAGTACTAGGACTAAGTCACCACACTATGTAACCTAGTCCTTTGGCACTATTCTTTGTCAAATTTCTAGAAATTAACCAATATTTTATGTATTCCAAATCCCTGGTTTTGCCTTTCTATGTTTTGTTCCAGAATCTTAGTTACAAGCCCTTTTGTCACTTTTTCTTACATTGCCTTAGCCTACACCCCATCCTTAGGGAACCTTGTATGAGCATTTAGTGTTCCTTTGTCGAGACAGTTGTGAGACGAAGTTCTAGGACCATGGCATCTACCAACAACACTATTATTGTAGATCTTGGGATCCCTCTGACTTCAACTCTTAGTATTGACGATGGTGCATTAGGCTTAGAAACCATCCTTAGCAGTTTCTTACACCTAGAAGACATAATTGGTGATAACAATGACCTCCCACATGATAATTTCTTCCATATCCATGTTGATCTAGTTGATTATCAACATGAAATCAGTCTTGAACCCATCTCTAAAACAGCTATCCCCGCCATCGAGAACCTTCACCGCTTACTTGACTGTGATGATGGTTTACGTGTCATGAAGAGGATTGTATAAATCTATGAAAAACATGCACCTAAGGCATCCCCTTCACCCACTACTATGTTTGTCCAAGGAGGACCTTCTATTCCTACCTATACACCTCCTAGTGTGATAGCCACTATGCAACAAGTTAGTAATGGGGTACCTCCCCTCACCATCCCCACTAGCATCTCTACTTCTCTTGTGGCATCCCACCCCTCCACCTCTTCCATTGTCCCTACCCTTACTATCCCTACCACTTCCCCTTCCAACACCATCACCCCTTCACCTCTCTCCCTTCCACCTTATAGCACTTACACTGACCCTCGTATTACACAACTTTTTCACACTGTAACTTCCATGCAACAACAAATATCCACCATCAACCACAGCCAATATGGCTCCCCTACCCACTACATTCATAGTAATCTGTTATCCCTTGACATCCTAAGCACTCCCTTGCCACAAGGAATAGAGATACCTAGATTCGAGAAGTATGGAGGGATGGGTGACCCTTCTAACCATGTCAATGCCTATACTGCCCTATGTAGCAACTTCACTCTTGACGATAAGTTGTTCGCTAAGTTATTCCAAAGAACTCTCAAAGATGCTACCTTGGACTGGTTCTCCTCCCTGCCTAATAATTCCATTATTTCATTCAATGAATTAGTGGATGCCTTTATTAATCAATTCCAAGTGCATATGGCCCCAAAGAAAACTTTAGTGAACCTCATGAGATGCAAACAAGATAATAACAAGAAGATAACTGATTTCATCTCTCATTATCAGTCTCATTATTCCTTGATTGATGTTAAGATACTAGATACCCATCTATAAAAATGTTCACTGAAAACCTTGTGACACCCCTATAAGATAAATTGACTCTCATGAAGTTCTCCTCTTTTATGTGCCTATGCCAAGCACTCTGTGACTACCATAATTCTACTAGTAGTTGTGACTCACGGTCCACTCCTAGTCATGTTGAAAAGTCTGACACCTCTTCCTAATCCAACCCCCAACCATTTTGTAAACCAAACAAAGGGTTTCTCCAATTTAACCCTCCATCCCAAAACCCTCCACCTATCAATAACCAAGTGGCCATTGTTAGGTCTACAGTGCCATTTAATTATAGAGATCCTAAGTGTACCTTCACACCTTGCCCAACACCCTTCATAACACCATGACCCAATTACTCCAATAGCAAATGATCTCTCTACCTCGCGTCTATACACCTGATCCCAATAAACCATTACCTCCATCTTATAATGCCACTGCTTATTTTTACTTTCATCATCAAAATAGACACGACACTCAACAATGCAAGCATCTAAAGCACCTCATACAAGACCTAATCAATTCACGTTGTCTATCTATTGCAAGCATTAATGATAAAAGCAATAAATCCATGGAACCACCCAACCAAAACATGCAAATCCTTACCAACCCCATGCCTAAACATAATGTGTCATTTGTCAAACCAATTGAAACTTCACCACCTGACATCATGAATGTGGATTCACAAAATCTACATTTTGTTTCTCTTCCCATGGTAACCCGTGTCACACCTATTAATGAAATGGTATGAGCAATAGACATTATCCATCGTAAGGGCACAACAAAAGGACCTCTTGAGATCACCTTTTCTGCATAAGACATACCGAGAAATCTTCCTGATGGTCCTCTCTACATAGTTGGTCATATTTATGATAAGCCCACTAATGGGATACTCATTGATCCCGCTTGTGGTGAGAATGTGATCACAGAAGAATTTCTAGTATTACATAATATTGATCAAGATGTCTATAATCGACGTACTACTTGGGTCAAAACAAATAATGGTTTTGTGTGCCTGATGATTGGATCGATTGTCTTCCCATTAAAAATAGGTCCAAAAACATTGGACATTACCTTCTCCATTATCCCACAATCGGACCAATTTTGTTTATGACTTGGCCACCCATGGCTTCATTCTATGAAAGCAGTCCCATCCATCATCCACAAGTGTGTGAATTTTCCCATTGACAATGACATATTCACTATCCACCATAATGGATTTAATCCATTATCCTCCAAGGGTAACTTTTTCCTAGATGTCTTTTGGCCTCACCCCATGGATCCCATCACCCCTAGACGGTATTTTTTCTTCATTTCCTATCAAAATTTCAAATCCAAGAAGATCTCTGAGCTCTCTCTATGTAACATACCTCCTTCTACCTCAAACTCACCCATCCTTGATGAAGCCATGTTGCCACCTGACTCTAATATGCCTAGTCAACCCACTCCTGAAACCTCTTCCATGTCATCCAAGAGGCCTAGGGATCATGATAGCAATTTTTTCCTCCCTCCCCACACTAAATAGTTCTATAAAGCTAAGGAGAAAGTGGATGAACCACCCATAGTTCCTCCTATCCCTCCTCTCAGGGACAATACACAACCTATGGTGGAATCGCCGGCCCCTTCCCCATGCACCTTGACAGAAAATCAAAAAGGAATAAAGAGGCTAGATAGCATAGGCGTTGTTGTCGTGCTCTTGCCTGCCAATCTCGTGAGGAAGAACAAACTGAAGATCACAATCCACCATGCCCAAAGCCATGCATGTTGATCCTCCTCCTCCACCCTCGTAGCCTAATCCTATACCTCCCACACCACCCCTTTTACATGCCACTACTAATATTTTTATACGACCCACCATTGTCATCAACTTAGATGATGATGATTATGAGAATTCTTGAATCGATGAAGAGGTACACCAAACCTTGAATTCACTATTCTCCTCTTCCACAAGCATTCACAAAAATTCTCCTAGACCAAGTGTTGATCTTGACGCTAGTTCGGCAATTTTTGATGTTCCTCTCTCTCGCTCCTCTTGAGTTTTAGACATGTATTCCTACTGTCTTGTTTAATGTTTTCTTTTTCTTTTTGACATTATTCTATATGTACCTACCTTCTTCTATGTGTCGTGCATGCCTTTTCACTTTTCTTTTTCCTCTCATTTGGGGATGATGCAAGGCATTGAGACTGTAATGTCTCCTTCATGTTGAACCAAATGAACCTCTTTTCCTTTTTCCTTTTTTCCTTCATTTGGGGATGATGCAAGGTATTGAGACCGCAATGTCTCCTTCATGTTGACCCAAATGAACCTCTTTTCCTTTTTCCTTTTTTCCTTCATTTGGGGATGATGTAAGGCATTCAGACCGTAATGTCTCCTTCATGTTGACCCAAATGATGCTCTTTTCCCTTTTCTTTTTCCTTTCATTTGAGGATGATGCAAGGCATTGAGATCGTAATGTCTCCTTCATGTTGACTCAAACACAAGGCTCTTTTTCATTTGTCTTTTTCTTTTTCCTTTTATTTTCCTTTTGGGGACAATGCAAAGTGTCGAGACATCCTATGTCTCTTCCATTTTGACCCAAATTGACTCTCCTTTTTCATTTTCTTTCGCTCTCTCTGTGTCTTCTCCCAGTTCTATGTTTAAGGGGGAGTGATGATAGTTTCACGCTCTCTAAACAAACATTGCAGAAATGAACATACTAACCCCAAATCCATAGATCCCTTATGTGTTTGGTGTTTTTCATTTTGGGGGCAACCCCCTTCTTCCTTTGCTTTCTTTCTTTTCGCATGACGCAACCTATCTTGGACACCTATCACTAGACATTGGGCTTTTCAAGTAGGCTCTCATGTCCCTTTTTGCATTTTTCCTTTCTCTACTTTAAAGCAATTGCTCACAAAATGGTGTGTAGAAATCCCTTTAAAGTGGGGGCATACATTGGCACTATTTTATTTTCTGCACTTCCATTTTCTTTTTCTTTGTCTATGCTTCCTAGTGCAGCCTTGTCACTTCACATGATGCGTTTCTCACTTTGTGGATGAAATTGGGTGTAATATCCTTCATAAGTGTGACTTATCTTAGCATATTACATTCCTCTTAGTGGCATGATGTGATGCATGACATCCCCTAAGTTGTGAATCTTCTATCCTTTGATAGGTCCTCTCTTGGAGAGATTAAACATAATGTTCCCTAAGTCAAAGATCTCATATGAACTATACAAGATTCCTTGGAACACTCCTTTTACATTTTGCATTTTTTGCATTTTTCACTTTTGCATTTTGCATGTTGCACTTTTGCATTGTGCATACATGGCCACCTTACATAACACAACTTGTATGCTTGTGGTGCCATCTTGCACTTGTTCATGGGTTCTAAGCATCCAAGGCTTTTCTTGTCTCATGAACTGCACCCTTGTCTTTTGTGGTGCCTTATCAAAGTTATCAGGAGGTATAACTTTGGTATGGTTGAGCGGGAAGTCCAACTAGCAACATGACTTTCCCCATAGCCACCCTTTTGTGTGTGAGTGCATACCAACCGTGTGTATGTATCTCACTAACTTTTGGAATTATCACCCGGCGGACAACCAAAATTCTCATCGGCCCAGAGTGAGTGCATCCTTTTCTCTCGGACAAACAACCTAGATCTAATCCACAACTAGTTGGACAAATGGTCAAAGCTTGATCTGACTTTTTCACATCACTCCTTGTGTGATCTATTGTACTTATGTTTATTTTCCATGGGATCTTGATCCTGGGGGCTTGATCATCCCTCTTGATCATAAGTCATCTCACCTTACTAGTATGATTACATTAGATCCCGCTCGACATGCATGATTCGGCTACTTTAGTGTGAGTTTGAAGTTGGTTCATACTAGATCACTAAAATGGGAGCTAAATGTGTCACCAAAAAGTGTAGTCTTTGGCACTTTTTCACTCATTTTGGCCTTTTCCATTGGAAGTTGGCCTTGTTTAAACTTGATTCGGCCTTGTAAGCTTGCAATTCAACAATAACCTAATGGTGTTTTACTAAGTTGTTGTGAAGTGTTGTGACACATTTCCTCACATTTCTAAGACCCTTTCAATACAATTCACATAAACAAATCCCTCTTACATCTTTCTAAGCCTTATGACAAAGTGTTGTAATGCATTTTCACACTTATCTAGGCTTATCACCCCTAAATTAACCCTTTTCTTATGCTAATTTATCCCCTTAATGTACTTTTAGTCCCGACTTAAGTGTGTTTCAAGAGGAAAACTTGATAAAATTCATTAAACATAATTTAATTCCTGGCCACCACTTGAAATTGCCCAAGTGGACTAGGTCGCCATGTTGGGCGACCTAGTCCCTTTTGGCATAGAATTCAAATTTAAAATAAAATCTAATTGGAATCTTGCCTCCTAAACCCTAGTATTGGCCTATCATGTTACATTTTGGGAAAATTAAGGTTTTTCATGTACAAATAAGAGTTTTCACCTTCATTTTTCTCTCTCCCAAGATCATTTTTACATCTCTTCACAAGTACTCTAGCACTCAAGTCTTCCAAAGCAAGCAATCAAGCACAAGGGTTTCACAACCTCTATTGGAGCTGCTCTTGCATGTTGCAGACCATCAACAACAAAATTTTGATAAGTATTTCCATCAAGTTCATCATTCAATCTTACTCTCCTTTGATTCTTTTCTCATTTGGGTTTAGTTACTATTAAAGGGGTTTGACTTAGGCAAACCCCTATTTCCTAACCTCAACATTCTCTTGGTATTTGCATGTGTTTGTAGGTTTGTATGCAGATTTGGTGAAGTACAAAGTGTTGGAGAATGTACAAACATTCCCCTCAAGTCACATCAAAGCATAAAACCCTAGAAGGAACAACAAGACAAGTTGCAGGTCATTTTCGGGAGTTTCAAACACAAACTGCTATAGAGAAAGAAAGTACCAATTGGGACCCACAAAATCAAACCCTTAATCCTCAAAAAGTATCATGAGGACTAGGTCGCCCCTTTTAGCGACCTTGTCCCTATGCTAAGCCTAAAAAAGGGTTTGTGTATTTTTGGGTACCCTTTTCCCCAAAACCTAGTCTGGCAAAATTTCTTGCAAGTGGACTAGGTCACCCAACTTGGTG
The DNA here is from genome assembly GCA_007115665.2 of Sequoiadendron giganteum. Taxonomy (NCBI): domain Eukaryota; kingdom Viridiplantae; phylum Streptophyta; class Pinopsida; order Cupressales; family Cupressaceae; genus Sequoiadendron; species Sequoiadendron giganteum. The sequence goes on from CM021107.1 coordinate 641,454,683, forward strand.
TAAGTGTCCTACAGATTTTAAACAATTTTTCAGAAGATTTTGGGGCCCTTCATCTGCAAGTATTCATTTCCAGGTGCACACCCTCTGTCATTCTCTGTTAGTTTCTAGATGGCATACATTTAGGTCATTTTAGATTAGTTTGCATTAGTTTAGATTTAGTTTGTTTACATTGCATTCATTAGATTAATATCATTCTACTTTGATTTTTTAGCCACACAACACACACACACACATCATAACCTTCATCAATCATCCCTCCCTTTTAAATGCAACCACCAAAAATCCTATAACCACCAAGCGGTAAGAGTGTCATTCCTACACACTAAGAGCTCCTAGGGTGAAAAACCCTAAGGGCCTAGTAGAGGGAATCCTTTTGCCCTAGGTCCCAGTGTTATATTTTTGTTGTTTCACATATATATTATAAAATTAGTTGCTATTATCATTGATGACTTAGGAGAGGATAGGCAGACAACTTGGTCATGAAAGGAATTTAGATAAAGATTTTACTTCTAAACATAGGTAGTAATACCACCTATTGTGAAATATATTATCATGAAGCAACTTGACAACATAATTTATTATGCTAAGGGACCTTGGGAAAGATAGGGTTAGCATTGTAAAAGTAAAGGTACATGTAGATATGATATGATATGAAAACCACATCAAAATATCTTTATGAGAATGATTATTTTATCATACCTTATACTCAAATGAAACCCTAGGTTTGGAATAACCTAATTGGTACGAGAATTTCATTCAAATAAAGAGAGAAACCTTAGGTTAAGTTTTACCTATAGGTTGGAATATGTATTGGACTACTCATTAATACCTATAAGTTGGAAATCAATTACTTGGTTGAGTTGTACATTTGGTCATGATTGGAACATATAGGGTTAGAGTAACCTATGTAATTGGACTAGCCATTGATTGATAACTTTATCCTATGATTAGGGTATATTGAGGTTGGGACTCACATATGTGATTAAGAGAATCAATTGAGCTAACAAGAAAATTTTGTTTTTTGTAAATTAGGTATGCAATTAAAATTGATATCTTCTAGGAACCAACATGATTGAACGATGATTAAGAATCAAAATTAGTACTAAATTTTATTGGGAAAATTAGATTAAGTTGAAAGATGGATTACATATTTGAAAATAATCTGAGGATGGAAGAATTCTAGAGTGTGGATGTCTTAAGAGAAATTATATTTATCTCTGCAAACTCCTAACCATTATTACTTGTGAATTAAATGTGGAATGAAACCACAAAATAGGTTTTCACTTAGTCCAAGAATAGAGTAATATGTGATATAAAAGAGCCTATGTACCCAAAATTTTGGAGAATTAAGGGATGGAATGATAAATTTAATTTCAGAGGTAGGACATTAGGGTGACAAAGTTAATTGTCGGGTGAGGAACCACTAAAATCTGGAAAAAGATGGAGTGAGATGTTGTTGAATATATAGCAAGATAATGTCTAGTATGCCTGAAAAATGAAGATAGAATGTCGTCATTGGAAAGACATGTCTACTCTCTTGAGATTCCAAAAGGATAGTGGTTGAATGCATGACATTTTAACCTATCTATGTCATCAAAACTGACATAATGTTGTGGAAAAACTCACCAAGGTAACCAATGTGATTGGAAACTTGACTTATGGGATTTTAGTCCTAATGTAATATATTGTGTGAGGTAGTTGATTAGAATTCCTGAGAAGGTAGTCTCAGTTGTGAACGAGCAAATAATGATAGGGTTGTGTGGACCATGATCATGTACTACGAACATTCAAGTGAACGAATGTGCAATATATTATTGAAGCCGAATAGGCAAAAGAGGAAACCCCAATCTTGAATGATTGTTGAGTACTTGAAAACTTCTAACATTGAGGTTTGATCCATTATATGGAAAAGAAGGTTGGAAACTCTATTAGGCTGAAATAGGACAGGAAATTGGGTTAACCTTAGACTTGATAGTTTATCAAAAGGAGTAATAGATCAATGAGACTTTGTCGATACAAAGCTTAAGTATGAAGTAGTATCGAAATTGATAGATGTCCAAGAGCAATTTTTTGCTCAAGACTGTGGAAAAGTGGTCAAGAGCATTACTTTTGGCTAAATTAAATAGATAAGTAAGAGATAGGTGAACTCGGCTTCTAAGTTGACCAAGGTGTAAATACCAAAGAAAAGGAAGGGACCTATAGAGTAGTGTACAATGCATTGACATTCCTTATCTATATGGATTACACTAAGGATTTGAATTCATTAGCCAATGAGAATGTGCCTTCCAGTCACTTTAGAATAGGTGTCATGTGGTGTTAAGATAGTATTGTACATGGGATGTACATAAGAGATATTGTGAATACAACACGTAAGCTCCTGAGAGAGTAAGTATATGTGAGACATACAAGTTTTCCCTATGCGATAGCAAGGATATTTGATGCAAAGTCCAAAGGGGACAAGGTTGCAAGGAATGATGCTACATAGGATGAATGTTTTATAAATCTTACGTATTTTGAGAATAGTAAGTAAAACTTTAATCGACTTTATCTATATGTTAAAGTGCTATAGATCATCGAGGATGATGATTCACAAGGGGTGAAGTATGTTACACCCCCAAATATGTGATTATTATTTACTATTACTGTGTAGGGTAAAATGTGAATGTAGTGTGAAATCAGTGGATGAGTTGTGTGTGCACTTTTTTATTGTTGCTTTTTGAATGAATTTCATCTCATTTAATATTGAATGAAGGAATGCATTTTGGATGAATATTGTGTTAATATTCTAACTTTGGATATGTATTATGTATGTTGCATATTTTGTGAACAATTGTCTATTGTGTACATGTGTTATGTTTGTAGGTATATGTTGAATTCCTCCAGGCGGAGGGGAAGTATCACTCAGGAGAAGGTCTTGGTCAGGTAACCAGTAACATAATTTATTTGAGCTTACACACACCATCGTAGAATAATTGAGTCGGGTTATCATGTGGGAAATAGGTAAGTCATCCTTAGCATAAAGTGTTTGCATTAGTAAGAGTCTTGTTTACTACTAAATGCATGCTTGGGTGATGTTTATCTATTTGAGCTTGTGAGTCCTTCCTTATAGTACTATGTTTTTTTGTGTGGTTGAATGATTATTTGGATATATGCATATGTCACCATACACGAATGATGGATATAATGGGATTTCCATATGAGTATGATGACATATGTATAGAGATGCATATATGTATATAGATAATTGATATGATGCTATAGTCATGTAGGTCATGTTCATTTGAATAATGAATAGATCATTTGACTAACATATTGCTATATAGTATATATATATATATATATATATATATATATATATAATACACACATAAGTGTAAATGCTTAATAGAGGAGTGTGTAAATATATATACATATATATAATATAATATTATTATGTGAAGGTTATCTTGTTTTATTCATTTGTGTATCGAATAGATACATACTTGTTCGACATGGCGTATATATGTGTGTATATATTAAATATGTATATATGTGTGTTTATTTAATTTAAACATCATTCAATTTGAAATCGACTATTTCAAATAATGAATGGAAGCCGATTATTATGCTTAATGTAGAATAGAAAATTGTCGCCACTAAATGTTTTAGGACCTAGGGCAATAAGTCTTTCCATACTCCACATTCAAGAACAAATCCTTGAGATTTCAATGCAAAGGAGATTGAAATGTTGCAAAGGGAATGTCTTGGGGATTGAATGATGTTTGAATGAGGGGTTCACCACCAAGTGTAAACCTGGAAAAGAAAATGTTGGAAAACATAGTGTGATATGCAAACTAACTCTAAATGACCTAGAAAAGTAAATAAAATGAAATAGAAAACTATAAAACTGAAAGTGTGCACCTAGAAACTTGTAGATGCTTGAATGAAGACTATAAATGCTTCTGATTCTAAAATTTTTGCCCACTAGGACTCATTCATCAGTCTAGGCGAATTAGTCCCAAATCAAGGTTTTTGCACAAGAACGAGTTTCTCGAAAAAGGGTATCCAAAAATGCCAAAATCTCAAAATTGACCAAAAATGGGACTAATTAACCACTTGTGGTGCATGAGTCTAGTTTGGCTTTTTTTGAAATTCAAAGCTTTGATCTACTCCTCTCAGTTTGCTCTTTCTGCTTCTTCAGGTGCTCGGATCTGAAATTGTCAATTCTAGACCTGTAGATGAACTTTTGTAAATATTATGACCTTAGCAATGGGGAATCACTCCAATAAGCTTGTAACCTATTCTTAAATGATCTCCAAGTCTTCACAGCACCTAGATCTGCAATCACACAAAGAAAGAGAGCAAAAGTGTTGATTGTTAGGGAATGGGAGTTTGCCTTGGTCAAACCCCTTTTAGGTAATTAAACCAAATGATTAAATAAGATAATGAAGCATGAACATGGAATAATGCAATTAGAACCTTTCCATGATGATGGATCTTAAATTATTGCAACAATTGATGAAGAATCTTGCTCTTGAATGCCTTAGAAATGATCTTGAATGCTATCTTGATGATCTTGGAATTATTAAACCTCGATTGCTTCACTTGATAACATGTAGGCTTGTGTTTCTTGGATTTCTTAGATGAAATAATGCTTTGGAAGCTTTTTTATATAGGCAATCCACTCACATGACCATTAATTTGATCCCCCAGGCAAAAATTGAAGAAATTTAAACTTAAAACCTATTTTTTCCACTCAAACCTCAAAAGTAGCTCAAATGGGACTCATTCACCCAAGGTGGCGAATTGGTCCCACATGGGCTATTTTTCCAGCTGGGATGTCAGGGAGTGGAGAATTTAAGCATTTATGTTGATATTGTTAGGTTTTTGACCAAAATATATCTTGGGATGCACAATATGGGGTCATAGGGTCCTATTAATGATGATTTAAAGGTCATATATGTAATAGGGCCCAAAATCCAATGTGAAAGTGTAAATAAATACACTTTATAACACTAAATGAAGGCAAAATTGGGCCTATTTAGCTTAGAAGGGCCCTAAATCCCATGTGAATGTGAAAAACACATTACAACACTAAATTAGGTCCACTTGATTTACAAGCCTGCCATATTTAATGTGAATATGTAAATAAATACATTTTACAACATTAAATTAGGATACAGTTAGGTTAATTTAGCTTTAAAAAGGCCCAAGACCTAATGTGGATGTGTAAAACACCTCACGATACTAGATCAAGGCGACATTAAGTCCAATTTATCTTGAATTAAGCAAGGTGCACCTTTTTCTACACTACATTTAGCCCCCACTTTATTGAGATGATGAACTTGCTTCAAACTCACACTAAAGTAGACATTCGAGAGGGGTCCAATCGTACCAATTCAGATGAAAAAGGATGACAAAGATCAAGGCAGCAATCAAGCCCCTAAGATCCAAGATCCTAATTCAAACCAACATGAGTAAAAAAGGACATGCACAAGGTGTATGATTTGCAGCAAAACAAGATACACAATCATGCAATGTCAAGAACTAAATGAAAGAAGAACAAGGTGGAAAAGATGCACTCACTCTGGGGCCACAGAACATTAGATCGTCTATGGGGTGAGTTGTCCCAAAGAAGTGGTTTAGTGAGGAATTCATGCTAGTGTGTTCGCTTCCCACTATATAATGAGAAATTCATGCCAGTGTATCGGCTTCCCATAATACTAACCATACCAAAGTTATCCTCCTAATAACTTTGATAAGGCACCACAATGTAAATGCTTTTGAATGTCATGTAAAAAATTTGTTAAAGGGGATTTTTCTTTGTTCGTGTAAGGTCTTCTTCTTAGGGAGAATTATGCCTAATATCTCCAAGAGATTAAAATTCAAAGTGTCAGATCATCACCCATGGGATGCCTCATTCGCATCATGTCATGTCAATAGATCATACACTCTTAGAAAACATAAAACCTAATGACAACACCAAGAAGAGGACACATCACAAGAAAAAAGAAAAATCACGCCATGATTTTTTTTCCAAAAGATGTCATATATGTATGCCCCCACTTTAAAGTGGTTGCTAGACCATCACTATGAGAAATTTCTTTAAAGTAGCCAATGAAAAATGCAAACAAGAAAGAAGACTTGAGAGACAACTTGGAAAGCCCTATGCCAAGTCATATGTTTCCAAATGAAGCTACATCATGGATAAGTATGTCACATGTGAGTCAACTTAAGGCATGTCATCCACATCACAAGCTTGCTCTTATATGTACATGAAAGGTGGTTAACTAGCCAACAAAGACAATGACAAGTTACATACAAGGACAAGGATACCTAACCCCCTTTCCCCCACTTAGTGCAGGACAAGGGTGAGACCGGAATGGATGATGATATGTTTCTCCTTGTGATGATTGTAAAACATGAAATAGTGAGTATGTTATGATCCTACAACTATTACATGGCAAGGAGCAGCAACTAATATTATTTATTTTGATAAGTAAGTAAATTTTCTGCTTGATACATATTTAATGAGATATCTATCAGTTTAGGATGTACCAAGGTTAAAGTTGTCTTCGAAGAATATTTTGCGATAGTGTTGACATTGGATGAAGGATTTTTTTTTTAGGGACAATAACCAAGACCATTATTCCTTATATGGACATGGATGCCTTGTTCTATAGCATCACATCATTTCCCAAGTTGCTTCATAAGTCCTTCAGGTTCGAGGTTGGCCTTAATTGTATACACTTTGTTATATATGTGAGTAATGTCATTGTAACTCGGTAGGTGTGAAACGTTATTATTATCGAGTTGCCTTCTAGGTGGTTCTAAGATGAGCATAGGTTTCTTTTGAACTTGTGATTGTTGTGAGGGTGGATGAAGAATTAAATTATTCTTAGGATGTCCCATGGGGTATGTAGGAAGTCCAATAGTCAAGGGGAGTCTAATGGACACTTGCACATGCATAACCTCAACAATCTTGGTTTGATGTATCTCTAAGAAAGGGAAATCTAGTATCTTCTTCTTACCATCACCCAAGGAAGACACAAGTTCAATAATGTTAGATTTTCTTGTTCAATAATGTTTTCGTCATGATTCTCATCAATTGGATCTTGTAAAACCCTAATATCTTCTTTACCAATAGGAGAGATATTAGGAGAGGGGGAAATTTTATTGTTGTCCATAATGTCATCCTTTTCCTCTAAGGTCTCATTCTCTTGTGCTATAATATCTACCCTAGTAGGAGAGCTTTTAGGAAAGTAACAAACAATAGATTCATCACATTTCATGGAGAGATTTGGTAAAGTAGCTTCATCAATCATAGGAGAGGCATCAAGAGAAGGATAACTATTAATTTCATGGTTACCAATGATTAGAATCTTTTTTTCAAATAGGTCTTCCCAAATGCTAGGGGCATCAGGAAAGGGAGGAATGAGATTCTCATGAGTCTCAATAAGGATATCTTGTAACATTAAACTATATTCTTCATGTCTAGAGAAGATATTAGGAGAAGGAAAGGTTTGATTGGCATGATTATCGACATTTACATCCCCGTGTCATATAATGTATTCATGAGTAGGAGAGGTAGGATTTTCATAGTTCTCAAATATCAATATATCCTCCAAACAAATATGTTTTTCATGATCATTCACAATTGTATCCTTATTCACTAAATCATTTTCACAAGTAGGGGAAGTGTTGGGAGATGAATGGAGACTAGGTAAAGTAGTGGCCATGATCTCAGCTTTGTGTGTCATAATATCTTTCCAAGGGGAAGGACAAACAAGACTTTCATGATTGTCCATGATTATGTCTCCTATCACCAAGATACCTTCATCATTAATAGGAGAGGTATCGGGAGAAGAACAATTATGATTGTCATAATTTTTAATGCTTGCACCTTTTGTATCAAACCTTTACTAGATGATCTAGGAGAGAAGGAGTCATCAAGGGCTTCATGTAACATTGCAGATTCATCACTACTAAAAGGCTTGACGGTTAAGTTAACTTTTCTTGGTTTGGGTTCTTCGTAACAAGCCTTAGTGGATGATCCTAGTGAGAGGAAGTCCTCAAGGGATTCATCTAACATGTATAAGTGATCACTACTAAAGGGTTTGGATGTTATTCTTTTTCAAAAATTTAGCATTTTTTGAATCGTTTATTTTGATGTTTTTTGTTTTTTTGTTTTCATTTTCTAATGAATGTTGAATGCAATTTGATCTAAGTGAACTCTAGGAAGTAATGTTGAAAATGAAAAGTGCAATAATCTAATTCTATCCACAATTGCCATGAATGTAAATTATGATATTTCTAATGATTTCAATGTAACAGAAGCTATGCACTAGCTTAAAATGCAATGTTAAGACCTAGAATGAAATAAAATTTTCAGATTTCAAACAAGGTAATGCAATGATCTGAAAATGAAATGTTGTGAATGCAAATTTGAAATTAAGCAATGCATGAAATGGACCAATTTAAGCTAGATTTTGTAAAATGCACGAAATAGAAAGTAAACCAACTAAAATATATAAACAATGGAAGCAAAAAAAAGCTTAAAAATAAGGTTTTCAGTGTTGTTAAAGGCAATTTTAGATGTGTACAGGGATTGATTTTCCCAAGGTGGCGAATGGGTCCCAGTAGGGATTTTTTCAAAAAAAAAATTGATTTTCAATTGATTTTAATGATTTTTATGTTGTATGATATTTATTCTAAATAAAAACATAATTTGTAGATGTTTTCCAATAATTTGAGATGCAAAATGCAACCTATATGCACTTTCACTAATGCAAAAATTAGAAACCCTAGAATGCCAATTAACTAATGTAAAACCTAATGCAAATCTAATGCAAGCTAGATCTAGGATGATGATGGAATCCAAATTAGAAAAGAAGGTATTTGAAATGAAGGTTCACCAAAATGTAGAATAGAAAATTGTCGCCACTATTTTAGGACCTACAGCAATAAGTCTTTCTATACTCCACATTCAAGAACAAATCCCTTAGATTTCAATACAAAGGAGATTGAAACCTGGAAAAGGGAATGTCCTAGGGATTGAATGATTTTTGAATGAAGGATTCACCACCAAGTGTAAACTTGGAAAAGAAAATGTTGGAAAACACAATGTGATATGCAAACTAACTCTAAATGACCTACAAAAGTAAATGAAATGAAACAAAAAACTATAAAACTAAAAGTGTGCACCTAGAAACTTGTAGAGGCTTGAATGAAGATTGAAAATGCTGTTGATTTTCAAATTTTGGCCCACTAGGACTCATTTTCCAATCTAGGCAAATCAATCCCAGATTGGGGTTTCTACACAAGAACAAGTTTCTCTAAAAAGGGTATCCAAAAATGCCAAAATATCAATGACCAAAAATGGGACTCATTTACCACTTGTGGTGAATGAGTCCAATTTGGATTTTCTAGAAATTCAAATTCCTTATCTGCTCCTCTCAGTTCTCTCTTTTTGCTTCTCCAGGTGCTCGGATTTGAGACTGTAAATTCTAGACCTGTAGGTGACTTTTTGTGAAGATTATGACCTTAGAAATAAATCACTCCAATAAGCTTGTAACCTATTCTTCAATGATATCCAAGTCTTCAAAGCCCCTATATTTGCAATCACACAAAGAAAGAGAGCAAAAGTGTTGATTGTTAGGGAATAGGGATTTGCCTTGGTCAAACCCCTTTTAGGAAATTAAACCAAATGATGAAATAATATAATAAATCATGAACATAAAATAATACAAATAGAACCTTTCCATGATGATAAATCTTGAATTGTTGCAACAATTGATGAAGAATCTTGCTCTCGAATGCCTTAGAAATGATCTTGAGTATTATCTTGATGATCTTTGAATGCTTAAACCTTGCTTGCTTGACTTGATAACATGTAGGATTGTGTTGCTTGGATTGCTTAGATGAAATAATGATTTGGAATCTTGTTTATATAGTAAATCCACTCACATGACCATTAATTTGAGCCCCAAGGTCGACATTCAAGAAATTTAAACTTAAAACCCAATTTTTCTCACTCAAACCTCAAAAATAGCTCAAATGGGACTCATTCACCATCCTGGGAAAATGAGTCCATCTAGATGGGACTCATTTTCCCAAGGTGGCGAATGGGTCCCACAGGGGCTATTTTGTCAGCTAGGATGTCGAGGAGTGAAGAATTTAGGCTTTTGTGTTTATATTGTCGGGTTTTTGACAAAAATATGCCTTGGGATGCACAATATGGGGTCATAGGGGCCTATTAACGATGATGTAAAGTTCATAAATGTAATAGGGCCCAAAATACAATGTGAAAGTGTAAATAAATACACTTTACAACATTAAATTAAGGAAAAATTGGGTCTATTTAGCTTAGAAGGGCCCTACATCCCATTTGAATGTGAAAAATGTTGGAAGAATGAGGAAGAACGTCTAGTTATGTAGATTTTGTGTTGTCATTGATGTCACCATGTTGATTGAGTCATCAGTTTGATCTAGTACTCTGAACCAATATGAAGAACCAGTTTACATCCTCTGATATTTTGTCTGGTATTTTGGTCTGCAATCCTCCTTTGGTAATCATCGTTGCTCACAGTTTTAAAAGGTGGTTTTTGGATGTTGGAAGCTTTTAAGTTTAGAATCTTGTGTGCTCATGTGCTCATATGTCAATTTGGCACTATTATGATGATTGCATTTTTTTATTAGGTCTATCCCTCGTCAACCTAATGAATAGTGGATATTGTAATGGATTAATTTGTGTTATGGATATATGTGTGACCTATATTTGGTCCATGCTAACATACTGTAGCATGCTACATGCTTGGATTATTTTTAGAGAAGTTTTGTACTAACTTGGAGCTAACAGTTAGTCTTTTTGGTGAATAAAGATTGCATCTAATTAGGTCAACCTAATTGATGCTTGTGGATGTATCAGTTATATATTAGATTGTTTTGGGATTGCAGAAGTGAATTTAATGTGAAGTATGGTGTGAATGTGAAGCAAAGTATGCAAAAATGATGAAGTGTGTTAACTAGTTCATTTTGGTTGTAAAGTCACTTTTGTATTGTAATCCTTTTGTAGATAGTGAGCCTCCTTACTTAGACAGTGAGTCCTCTTTGTAAGTAGTGAGCTTTTGTATCTGGCAGTGAGCCTCTTTTTGTATCCAATTTTTAGAAACATTATATTGTGAGTTAATCCTCATCGTGGTTTTTCCCATTTTGGGTTTTCCACATAAAAAATTGGGTGTTCATGTGTTGTGTGCTTTTATGTTTTGTTAAATATTTTTCTCATCTTTATTGTTATATGCATTGGAGAAATTGGATGGTGTTTGTTTAATAAGTTTAAGAAGATATTGATTCATGCCCCCCCTCTCAGTATCTTGGGTATTCAACAATTGGTGTCAGAGCTTTGGTTCCTTTGAAGAAGCTTAACAACTTGAGGAAGATCCTAAAGATTCAACAAATGGATAATAAAGAAGAGCTTCGATCTACTCTTGAAGATCTTGACAAGGCTGAAAATGAAAATAGAGATCTGAAAGAAAAACTTGATGAGGCAAATGAATGCATCCATAAATTGAAAGAGAAATTCAAGAAATTCAAGAAAGACATAAAGAAGTTAGTGAGAAATTAAAATAATCAAAAGAAGAGATTACCGGATTGAAGGTGCAAGTGGAGGAAAAGAAGAGAATTGCAGATTGTCTGAATATAGTGGTGCAAAGAAAATTTGTTGTATGCTCAAGGCTTGAACAAAAAGTGGTGAACCTGAAAGCCGATCTGGAGAAAGAAAAACTCTATGAAGACAGTTTCAAGACAAGCTCCACCAAACTTGATGAATTTATTGTAGGGTAGATACCTTCTAAAGATAAAGGTGGTTTGGGAAATGAAGCCGGTAAAAACTCTAAGAATGTGCAGACCTCAAATCCAGTGGACAATCAAAAGACTCAAAATAAAGGGAAGCGGAAAAGAAATCCAAGAAACTCTTCTAGAATACCACCTATCAGACAACCAAATGCTCAAAGGTACCCATCTTTCAATGGTGTTTTCTTTTCATGTAATAAATTTGGTCATAGGGAAACTGAGTGTGGAAGTAGGATGAATCAATTTTCTGATTCCTTCTCTATACAATGTTTTGAATGCAAGAAAGTTGGACATAGAGCTATTGAATGCAGATCTTAGGTGAGGATGATTAGTCGGGTGATGATGAATAGGTTTAATGGAGGTATAGAATGAATCAATCTTTTGTTGGCTATTGCTATACTTGTAATAATTTTGGACACAAAAAAAATTAGTGCAAATCAAGGGTTAGTGGAGATCAAAGAAATCAAAGAAATGTTGCCTGCTACAATTGCAACAAACCGAGACATATTTCAAGAGTTTGCGAAAGTAAAAAGGGAAATCAGTCTGCTCTGATAAAGAAGAATGAACCAATGAAGAGAATTGAAAAGAATGAGGTTAAGCAAGAAATGAACAAGATATGGAGGGAGAAAGAAGAGCTAGAGATGACAGATGTGTCTATGCCCTCATTCGGTGTAGAAAATTCCTCCGAGAATTAGACCTAGCATGGTCTTAGGGGGGTTATTAGCATAAAATTGTTTGAACCCCCTGGATATATGGTTTGTCAAATATTGGCACAAGGATATGTTGTAAGGAATGAATAGGCAGAGGTTATGCAAAAGAAACTGAAAGAAAAAGTGTAGGCATGTTCATTTATGGAGCAAATTAGGGTTTCTCAGTGCAGTGAAGAAGGGTTTTTAATCATCTTTTTGAAACTTATCACATTTAATGTGAATTAGGGTAGCATGATGGTGTATAAAGCAAAATTCATAAGTGATCTTTGATCACTTATGCAATTGAATAATTTGAAGAACGGTTTGAAGCAATCTTGAAGCGATCCTGAAGTGATTTGGAGCTATTCTAAGGCAATCTGGAGAAATCATTATGAATAATTAAGAACAAAAGATAGAGGTTTTCAAAATCATCTCTCTCGGTTTACAAAAAAGGGGAAAAAGAAGAAGTTTTGTTGAGCAAGAAAGATTTTGAAAAAGATAAGTGCAACTATGGAATCTTTTGACAGAGGATTGAGTGGTGATATTCCACTAAGGTTGAAGGGAGATGATTTGGAAGAGTTTGATCATCAGAAGATGAAGGAAATGGAACTAGGGTTGAAGATAAATGAATTGTAGAACGTAAATACTCTGAGTATGGATTTATGGGGAGAATTTCCTTGGTTTTTTAGACAAAGAATCTATCTTGTTCCTATTAATTCAATTCAAGGATGGTAGCATTATTTTGGACAAACCCTATCTGATCATGAAGGAGGTAATTAAAGCTATTACTAGGTTGTGCAATTTTGGTGACCTCGGGAAGAAAATAGTGAAATACAAAGACGTGGAGGAAATTACTAGCGTCAACAAAGACCCCTGAGCTCTATTGATAAATACCATTGTCAATCTTGAAGTATGGTATGTCACCTACGACATCACTTATAAAGTCTATTTTAGAAATCGTGAAGGTTATACTTCAACTATTGTTGTATATATTGCACATAAAATGGTGAAGGAAAACAAGCAGTTTGATTTGTGTAGCCTAATTGAGAATGTTTGAATGTATTTGGTCAAGAGTTATCCTTTCTAGTTTGGGTCTCTGCTTATATGTTTGGTATTTTACTTTTTGATTTTGCTACCGTTAAGACAAAATGTTAAGTGGGAATCTGACATCCCTATCAAAAATCAAGTTTACAGGTGTTTGGAATGTATGGAAGATAAAGTAAGTGCATGAAAAATCTATTTCTTATCCCTGCAAATGAATCTGTGCTCCAATGTGCCAGTGTCTAGTCAGTTTGAAGAGGGTTCCTCTTCTGGTAAAGAAGAGTTGGAAGTTGTTATTGGTGGTTCCCCTCTAGAATCTTAAAGGAGAAAAATTATCACAAAATATGTCATCACTATCCCAAAAGAAAAGGAGAATGAAGAAGAGTCCCTTCCTGAATTAGATTCCTTCAATCTTGAAGACATTCAAATGATGTTAGATAAAGTTGATATGAAGAAGGTTGGTGAAATGTGGCGTGCTCGCTCTCCAATCAAAAGACTTAAAATTGATGATGTGTTGATTGATTATTTTCTCAGAAAGGGTATTACAGTTTACGATGTGTCTGACTCATTACCGGATGATCTAGTAGAAGTTATTGAAGAAAGAATATTGCTGAAAGGACATGAAGGACATAAGTTTGAAGCTAGGATTGACAGAAGATGTGCCAAATCCAAATAGAAGTTATCCAAACATATTGATGAGACAAGAGAATGCGTTAAGGAGATGTCTGACATCTACGGGTATTGTCTCTAGTGGCCTGCAGTTGCTGATAACTTTAGAAGTAGAATTGAAGCTATTGAATCTGAGATAAATAATATTGGAAAGAGTTTTGATTTCTTCAAAGATAAAAATGGAAAACAGAGAATAAAAGTTACTGAATTGCAAGTAGATTTTTTGATTGCTCAGAGACAGAGGGAAGGCTTGGTTAAAACCTTCTAGCTTGTTAAAGAAATTGTTGAGGTCCAGTTAGATCATCTCTCTGGAATACTTTCTAATGCAAAATATTGTGAATGAAAAATGTATATCTTCGGACTAGACATCGTCATTTATTTTTTTGTCTTTATTGGATAGTATGAATGCCAAAATGGGTTCAGTAGTGTTTGCTTGGAAGAGGATTAATCTGATCATAAGAGAAAGGTACAAGAAAAAATTTCATGTAAAAAGAGTTATTTTCACTTGAGTATTCGAAATGGGGAGTTAGAATTTACTTGTATATATACATTGTCACCATGTACATACATTTAAATCCTATTTTTGGTCACCCTTTGTCCTTGATGTCAAAGGAGATATTTTCATGTAGAAAGTGGAGTGTGAAGTAAAAATAATGAGAACTATGTGAAGGTGTGCGAAGGGTTATACATTATTTTGGCACATGTTTCCATCAATGAAAAAAGGGGGTATTGTTGGAAGAATGAAGAAGAATGTCTAGTTATGTAGAATTTGTGTTGTCATTGATGTCACCATGTTGATTGAGTCGTCAGTTTGATGTGGTACTCTGAACTGGTATGAAGAACTAGTTTACATCCTCAATCCTCCTCTGGTGATCATTGTTGCTCGCAGTTTTGGGAAGTGGTTTTTGGATGTTGGAAGCTTGTAATTTTAGAATCTTGTTTTCTCATGTGCTTGTATGGTGAGGTGGCACTATTATGTTGATTGCATTTTGTTATTAGGTCTATCCCTAGCCGACCTAATGAATAGCGGATATTGTATTGGATTAATTTGTGTTGCAGATATATGTGTGACCTATCTTTGGTCCATTCCAACATACTGTAGCATGCTACACACTTGGATTATTTTTGGAGAATTTTTGTACTAACTTGGAGCTAACAGTTAGTCTTTTTGGTGAATAAAGATTGCATATAATTAGGTCAACCTAATTGATGCTTCCAAATGTATCAATTATATATATTGAATTGTTTTGAGATTGTTGAAGTGAATAGAATGTGAAGCATGGTGTGAATGTGAAGCAAAGTGTGTGAAAATGATGAAGTGTGTTAATTCTATTTATTGAGCTTCAAAGGAATTGAATCAACACTTGTTAGGTGCACTCTTACTAGTTCATTTTGGCTATAAAGTCACTTCTATATTGTAATCATTTTGTCGGTAGTGAGCCTCCTTGCTTGGACAGTGAGTCCTCTTTGTAAGTAGTGAGTTTTTGTATCTGGCAGTGATCCTCTTTTTGTATCTGGTTTTTTTGCACTACATTATATTGTGAGTTAATCCTCACCATGGTTTTTCCCATTCTGGGTTTTCCACGTAAAAATTTTGGTGTTCATGTGTTGTGTGCTTTTATGTTATGTTAATGCTTTTTCTCATATTTACTATTATATGCATTGGAGAAACTGGATGATGTTTGCTCAATAAGTTTAAGAAGATACTGTTTCACCCCCCCCCTCTCAGTATCTTGTGCTAGTTGGGATGTCGAGGAGTGAATAATTTAAGCTTTTATGTTGATATTGTCAATTTTTTGACCAAAATATGCCTTGGGATACATAATATGGGGTCATAGGGGCCTATTTATGATGATTTAAAGGTCATAGATGTAATAGGGCCCAAAATCCAATGTGAAAGTGTAAATAAATACACTTTACAACACTAAATTAAGGAAAAATTGGGTCTATTTAGCTTAGAAGGGCCCTAAATCCCATGTGAATGTGAAAAACACATTACAACACTAGATTAGGTCCACTTGATTTGCAAGCCTCCCAAATTTAATGTTAAGATGTAAATAAATACATTTTACAATATTAAATTAGGACAGAGTTATGTTAATTTAGCTTAAAAAGGGCCCAAGACCTAATGTGGATGTGTAAAACACCTCACAACACTAGATTGAAAAGCAACATTAAGTCTAATTTATCTTGAATTAAGCAAGCTGCACTTTTTTCTACACTACACTTAATACGTTGGCTTTATACTCGATAATCTTGGGTGACTTAATAGCTGAAACTTGGAAATGAATATGACTGTATTCATAAGCCGATTTCTATGTCTTTGTTGTCATTATTTAATCTACAATTTGCTTTATCATTTAATAGGATATTAAAGAATTTGACACCTCAATTCTTCTTGGACTTGGTAAAACAATAAACCATGAATTATTGTTAATATTCAAACAATTGTTGAATGCTCCAAACAATCGATGACTTTTTCAAAAACAAATGAGCTTATGAGTCTACATTTAGCATGGAATAATCCAATGCAAATTGGGGTGGAAATCTTTGGTTATTGACTATTTCTCTTCATTGTTAAATCATGCCACCTTTTTGTCTGCTTATCGTAGAAGTTTGTATTTGTATTCTATCACATGGGGAGTTGATCTATTTTCCCATTTTTTGTCAATAAGTGGGTCGATCTGTTGGTAAACAAGCTGATTCTTAACTTACTTTTTCACCACCTTTCTAAGTTGTGTTAGTGGTTTTGCTTTGCATTTTTACTGCTATCATTATCATGCCTAAATTGTAGGCAGTATAGTTGCATAGTTGTTGTATAAATAGCAGCCAGTAGTTCATTGTTTGGGATGCATCATTCTTATTCTTTTGTGTTATTTTTTGGAGCAGCAATTTTCTTTTTACTGTGCTTTTCTTTCTGCAATATTTTGTCTATATAGTGAGGGAGAATCTTGATACTTGAGAGAGTATTAGTTATCTTTTGAGAAAGAATCAATTACCAATTTGAGAGATAATAAGTTATTAGTCTTTGTTGGAGAAATTTGTTGTTTGAAATGTGTTGTGATTGCATCTAGTCAAATTGGAAAGCTTAAAGATAGGCATGAGGATATTCTACTTTTGTTTATTCTAATTTTGAATGAGCTATGTCTTGTTTGATTAAACTAATCTTGTTTTCATTCGCACTTAGAGGAAAGTATTGTTTTATTTGAAAGAAAAAGTGGAAACTATTTACTTTGTTGTGCATTGTTTGTAAGTACTCCATGATAGGAGAGACTGTTAACATAAGTATTTAATTATATTAGATATGTTGAAGACATAGGTATTTAAATATACTATATATGTCGAAGAGAATGCTTTACATAGGTATTTAACTATACTAGATATGTTTGAACATGGGTTTCTCGCAGCTAATTATTTGATAATAGATAGCTAGTGGGTTACTTCAAGGTAGAAGAGGTTTAGTGCAGCCTAATGAGTTAGAGCCACTGCTTGATTAGTATCAATGGACACTTAAATACAAATTTATCATATTGATAAGAGTAGACGTAGCTTAAATCCTCTTATGTCAAAGAGGTGATACTCTCGAATGGGGTCCTCTATTAATATGATTAACTATTCAATTGAGGCCATGCATGGTGATTGTATTTACTCCATGATAGGAGTTATGTTTGTCATGGGTATTGTTGATATACTAGATATGACCAAACATAGACAAGCTTAAGGAACACTCATAGCTAGATATTTAATTATGCTAGATGGCTAGTAGGTTACTCCTGGGGTTGTTATCTAGTGAAGGGAGGGAACTAGTAGGTTACTCCTGGGAATGTCACCCAATGAAGGGAGGGAACTAGTACTTTTCTTTATGAGTTGTGTTTCCTTAGGTTATTAAAGAGATAGGTTATCATGGAGAGTAGCTTTCCCTTGGAGAGGGATTGTCTAGGCATAGATATAATGACATTAAGTCAAAATGAGTTTTCCATAGTGTAGGTGAATGGTAGACCATCGCTCAATTATACTGAGTGAGAACACTTTGGCCAAAGTAGTGGGGGTGTCTGATGACTCCACTGTGAAAAGTGTGTAAGCCGAGACTCCACTATCAATTCATTGTGTCTACTTAAATACATGAGGGCTACCTGGTGTAGGTTATAGATCCTAATCAAATTTGATACAACACTAAGCTCAAAGTGGTATGTTGTACGGGGTTACCCAACCAATTAATTCATCAAAGGGAAGGGTCATCTATCATTGATAGATGTGTGGGGGATCGCATATGAGTCTGTGGTTGGCAGAAAATCACTTGAGTGATGCTTCTCCTCCTCAACAAGTGACAAAATACCAAGGTTTTGACAGGTGAATTCCTGAACCATCTATATCTTATGCTCTGAAGCTTGGTGGAGTTGTGTTTGTAAATTCTTGGAATATTGCAATTTTTGAAATTATTATATCAGAATGGAATCCTCATTGTATATTGTTGACATTTTGTTCAATATGTTATCTATGCTTTGGGAAGAATTATAAAATTAGTTCGGATGCAATGAAAAATTGGAATTTGTGTTATTTCAATTATGTGTGTAATTTACTTTAATGGAAGAAAACAAATTATCGCTATGTTGTGGCATCATGTTTTGTTCACTTAAGGTGAAAACACTAGAAATTTTACCGTGAAGAACACCGGGGTTGTTACAAATGCCTATAGGAAATTAAAGAAAAATCATCAATGAATTGTAAAAATACACAAATGTTTGTATTAAAATCCATCTATATAGAAGTATGCATTGTATAATATAAGTAGGTACATTCTTTTGTTGGAATTTTTTTTAAAACATTGAAATCCCTTTGAACAATTTGTAGCGAGTTTGCATAAGTCAAATTTACATGAGAGAATCTATTTTTCTTTTTTGAAGCTCCTCTTTTGAAGACATGGAATGTCTATGAAGTGAAACATAATATTGAATTAGATTTCTTTGAACAAGTAGTTTCAAGTTTGCATTAGTCAAAGTAAAAAAGAGCTTCGCAATGTCTTTATTGAAGGTCCTCTTTTCAAGCCTTGGAATTTCTATGCAATGAAGCACAATGTTGTTAGATGAGAAATCAATAAATTGTAAATATTTAACTAGATATGTAAATTTAACAAAAACTAAAATTGAGTTAGAGGAAAAAAATATATTTTCTCCATCAATGATTGACCACCTATAGAAGATAAAATTTGTAATTGATTAGTTTTAGTATTGTTTTTGATAAAAGGGTAAAACGGGTTTTACAGGGACCCGAAACCTCAAAGTTTACAAGATAGAGAAAAGACCACCATTGGTCCACCAAAAAAATACAACTGCCCAACAAAAAACAACAGCCAACAGATAAAAAAGACCAAGAGGGTTAGAAAGAAAAAGACAGCAGAAGAATTACTTCAGAGACCGAAGGACAGTCTCAGTCTCTGCCTCCAAAGCCTGCATATGAAAAACCCCCTCTTTAAAAGTCTACACCATTTTTGGGGTTAGGGGGGCCTTTCGCTTCAAATTAGCATGGGTTCTTCTAGAAATACCTCCATCCGTATCCTAGCTTTTATCTTCTGTGTCTTCAAGATCAACCACCAAGGAACCCTGCTGGGCTTTGTTAAGTTTTTCGGTCATTGCATTCATTATTATAGCATTGTGTCTTGCTATTCTGTTATTCTGTTCTGCAATGGTTCTGATGTTAATTCTTAAGCCCTCAACATCATTATCAGTAATACTGTTGTTGTGCACCGCATCTTTATTACCCAAATCCACAATCTTAACTTCCATTTCCTCAATTTTGCTTTGCAAAGCCTAGTTTTTAATTTTAAGCTCGTTAATTTCTGAGAAAGTCCAGTCTAGGATTTTAGAGTGGGATTCAAAATTGGTTTTAGCCCTATAAAGAAAATCCAGGGATGGCTCTTTACCAGTATTAACAGGGGAGTTGTCGGCATTCTGTAAGTCAGGAGCAGGGCCCACACAGTGCTTAGAAGTATTGGTAGCGGCTTCCTCCGGCTCAGAGGACTCTTCAAAGTAAGAGACAAGGCTTTTAGCCTGGGTGGACTTACCAGCAGGGTTGTTCTTAGGATGAAGACAGATGGGCTCAAGCGCACCCCAAATTTTACTCGGGTTCCTAGAAGGTCCAACATGCAGACTAGGGTCATTTGGTCCAGGTCTAGGGTTAGGCATATAATCCGAGCCACAGGGCTCCGTATCCTCACTATCAACATCTGGGTTGGCTTTCGAGATAGTAGGGGCATGCTCATGCAGATAATTTATAATAAGCCTAATTAAACCAGTATGGAGGATAGGGAATCTTTTGGGATTCTTAGTATTATTACTCTATTCGAAAATGGGATAATTAAACATGTATAACTTTGAGACAGAGTGTAATTAATTGTACATACCTAAGCATGCTATTGTGGGTGAGCTTCTTCTTTCTTTCTGATTGCTAATAGCACAAGCACTGATCAATGAACTACCCAAATTCATATCAACTTCAAATATACTCACATGTTTGAGATGCAATCATTCCAATTTCCTCTGTACACTCACATTTATAAAAGATCGTCAATATTTTCATGTTAGTGGGAAGAATATATTGAGATTGAATGGAAATGTGTAGAACTCCTCATTGCGGCTATCCCCTTTGAATGTTTGAAATTTAACCCACCAAGGCATTCCCCTATCCTTCTTTACTTTGTGAACTCATAGTGTATTGTCTAAGAATACTACAATTATTAGTACAATTGTTGGTGCTGAAGTTTAAACTGTGCTTAGAAAATCATTGAACTGTCATCACATAGAGAAAAAATAAATTTGCATGATCAAACAATATTGTGCATTGAGCTAGCATACAATTTTTTTGAAAAATTAAAAGTAGCATGTCAGACTCACCCATGTGGCTCTTATATGAACAGGTCCATGGAAAGGATGAGGATCTTTAGAAGAAGATACCAATAGGCCTTACTCAGAAGTAGCCTTAGCTTCTTGTGCTTTAGAAAATTCATTAAAGTACTAAGAGATGGATATTCCAAGGAACAAAGAAACTCCAATAATGAATAGGTTACGAAGAGAGTTCATGCTTGTGAACTATAAAAAGGAAAGACCAACTACCACTAGAACAGACAAAACAATAGACCATATTTAGAGGCCACAAAATATTTAAAATAGGATGCAAAGAAAATTGATCCAACTAATGGGATTAATAAACATTGGCTTATTGTGTCACAAAAATGTGTAGCATTTGACACTTTTTCACTCATTTGGGCCTTTTCCATTGGATTTTGGCCTATTTTGCCTTGATTCAGTCTTGAAAGCTTGCAAATCAAAAATAATCTAATGGTGTTTTACTAAGGTGTTGTGAAGTGTTGTAACAAATCTTTCCACTTTTTTAAGACCCTTTCAACATAATTCACCTAAACAACCCCTCTTTACCCCTTTCCAAACCTTGTGACAAAGTGTTGTAAAGTGTTGTAAAGAATTTTCACACTTTCCTAGGCTTATCATTACTAATTAACCCTTTTCTTTGTTGCAAACAAGCTACACTGAGAGAGGGGGTGAATCAGTGTAGTGCAAAAATTAACTTTATAAATCTTTATCTTCAAAGCACTAGTAACATTCAACCATAATGCATAAACATGAAGCAAACAATCACAACACCATAACACAAGGATTTTTACATGGAAACCCTATTAGGGGAAAAACCATGGTGGATGGCCAATCCACAATATGATCCGAGTATACTCAAAATGAAGTTTACAATATGGGGAATGTGCTTGCATTCAGGCACACTGCCTAAAGCTCACTGCTCAAGAAGGAAGGCTCGTTGCCTTACAAAATGTTCTAATTAAAACCATCTTAAGGATAGAATTGAATTATTAGCATCTACATATGCTTGATTACAGTTTCGGTTAGGCTCAACAATCAATCTTTTGTCCTTCTAACTGATTCTACACTTTTTCTCTGCTCTACTCAAACTCGCGTCATAAAATATTTAATGCACAAGTGAAACTGTGCATTTTCAATTCGCACCAACACACCCTCTTCATATATCAACATGATATGATAAATCACTTATATATATCCACAATCAAGAATTTAATCACAATATTTTGGCATCAATAGAACACAAAAATATTTACAATTGTCACCCCAAAACATGAGTAATGTATAATGCATATCAACACCAGTCGACCACAACATAGCTAGGACCCAAAAAAAATGCTCGAACACAAACATACTTGAATAATTGTTTCCCAAACATCTGCAAAATGTTATATCCATGAATTCAACTTCCATGCACTAATAAATAGAGAATTACTCAATCAGATCTTCAAACTCATACATGGATCGATACGAGCCACTAAGAATAAATAGAAATAAAGATTATACACCAAACAATATTCCCTGAGATGCGCAACACAAGATAATAACAAAAAATCTTCATAAAGATCAATGAACACAAAACTATCAAATGCCATGTTCTTCCTTGATTGTCTTCAATCTAACTGTTGGTATGATCGAATGATGATGTGTGTATCCAATCATCGATTAGGGTTGCCATCAATGACAACAACAAATGATATTAGTAGTGTATGTTGCCAACAATCTCCCCCTTTGGCATTGATGGCAACACTTAGTGAAAAATGACTAAGTGACGGATCAGTACCAAGATGAATTACACTGTCATCTTCAAAATTCCAAAAATACAACTCTCCCCTTGAGATGATTATACATTTTTCACTCTACTACTCTCCCCCTTTGACATCAATGGAAAAGGCAGGAATCCGCATACTAGAAATCAAACAAAACTATTATAAGAAAATTGTATATATACAAAGATGCTTCTTTAACTTACATAAACTAGAAAATATCTACAAAATCTATCTTCAATTGGATCAAATTTGTGTCCCAAACCCTTTTGAGACTCTCCAGAATTGTTATGTGACCATAGACTAAGTAGGAATGTGTCTCTGCAGACTCCAAGTTCACTGGATCACTAACTTCCATAGTATCTTCACCTTCCTTTAGTGCACTTGACATTATCTCAATCTTCGGACAAATTAGACCTCTAAGTTCACATGCTTTCTCCACAAATTTTTCATTTTCATGCTTCAAGCTCCTTATTTTGTCAAGTAGAGATATCACCTAACCTTCATGCTTTGCAACACCACCAGCTAAGGGATCAAAGGCTTCAGAGATAGTGGTTAACTTTTTTTCAAGATCCTTAACCTTGTTCTCATTGGCTTTAGTAAATTTTGAGAAATTCAAACAGGACTTATAAATCTTTCCACCTCCAGACAGAGAATTTTGAGCATTCTTCAAACATGTGGCTAACTGATTCTTATCATTAGCAATCATTTCTTTCAACCCATTGAACCCTTTGGCATCAAATTATTTCTAAAATTTAATCATAGTTGACTTCTCAAGTGACTTGAAATGGGTACTTACACAAGTGATGAGCTTCTTCAATTCACTGGAGGAGGAACTAGACAGATCTTTGACATGAGTAGGCATTATCTTCTCTAGAACTCTAGATGCAAGGTTTAAGAGTTCACTATCCTCAATGTGAGACCTCGGCAATTCTTCTCTAGCCTTTTCCATGGCGAATGATGCTACCTTCATTTTCTTGGAGACAAAGTGGATAGGTCAGTAGGACCTTCAATCAATTTTGAATCAATTTCTTCATGTTGTTCTATCAGAAACTTCTTCACTGCCTCTGCAGTGTCTCTTGCTTCCATTTGAACTTCCTTTACCTTGACTTTATTTTCCTCAACTAATGTTTCTTCAGCTGCAGGTTCTTGCATAACTTTTGGAATTTCAATTTCTTCATCCTTCTCAACAGAGATAATTTCAGGTGTCTCAATCTCCATAGGTATTTATGTATTGTCCATATCAGGAGGAATCAGAGTGTCCTCAGTTGTATCAAGTTTTTCTTCTTTTGCTTCTCCTTCTGGACTAGATGGAACATCTTCAACTTGTGTTTCCTCAGTAACAACATCAATTGTGTCAGTTAACTGTATCTTTCTCAAGATTTTCTTAGTTTCTTTTGTAACCTCTTCAGTCAGATCGATCATGAGCTTATTCACTCTTGTCTTGCTCTTGAATTCCTTTTTAGATTTATTCAGGAGTGCCTACATATCTTCCATAGACATTACCAAACATAATTTTGTAAGGATTATTTCTCTCATTTTCTCTTCTTTTGTTCTAGCATTGACTCTCCTCATTTCCAAAATCTCATATAAAATTTTAGGTAGACTAGGCATTACTTCAATAAGAACCTTATTGAAAATATTCAAATACTTTATTGTTCCTTCCTCAAGAGTTCTTTGACCTGATTTATCAAAATTTTCATACCATTTATGGAGTGGCTTAAGATTGCCATCCTTGACCAAAACCTTTTCAACTTCTTCAACTAACATACCTGGTTTCTCAACTTTTTATTTCTTCTTGGCTTTGACTTCTTCACCGGAGGAACTTAAACCTGTAACAGCACTTATAGCCTCTTTTGTTATCTTGAAGGTTATATTCAACCACATGAATTTTGCATGAACTCGACTCATTTTGCAACACCTGAACCTATTGTTGCAATTCTGTTAATTTATTGTAGCTCAGAGAGCTATTTTCTCTAATTCCAAGAATTATTATTTAATTCTTGAGACTTCTAGAAAGAAGTTAGTTAGGTCCAGATAATTAATTATTTAATTAATTGATTCCTCTAGAGACTTCTAGAAACCATTTAGTTAGGGTTTGTTAGAGCCTAATTAATCTTAGCCATTGATTGATATTAAATCATGCCCATTGGTTTTCAGGTATGTGCAGGATCATCATGGAAAAAATAGGCCCTTAAGTGGCAAAAAATTCAGAAAAATCAGAGTTAGGAAACTTGACATAAAAATTTGAATAAGTTATCTTTATTATTTCAAAAATATGTAAGAATAGAATTTGTAGAAAATTGAATGTATTTTCTAAATTACTAGGTTTATTTACAAGAAAATAAAATCTATTTGGTGAAAATTTGAAATTTCAATATAGTAGTACTTAAATTTCAGGGAAAAAAAAGAAGTAGGTGTCTGTCTGACCACCCTAACCACATTAAAATGATAATTTTTTTTATAATATTTTAGATATAAGTAGAGGAATCATGTCTCGATGTTAAGCATATTTTTTTGTAATTTTTTTCCAAGTAAATAATTAATTATAATTTTTTTATGACAACTTTCAAAAAATATAAAGAATCATATGTCTAACCACCTTAACTTGGTCAAAACTTCATGAAATTCAAATTTTTATTTTTTAATCTAATAGTATGTAAAACATAGAATGTGACACGTGTTTTGGATTAAAAAAATATGATACTGTTTGAAAGCTATAGATGTTTTTCAATCAGCCTAAAAATCGGGACTTTAGTTGTAATTCAATAGAAATTGAATAATAATATTTATTAAATTCAAATTAAATAATAATTTATATTGGTGGAAATATGAGAATATCCTTTAAAACCCCTTTTCTTTTCATCAATTTTGGATTAAAAAAATGTCGTCAGCCACATACCCATCATATTGCCACTTTTTGGCCCACCATGATCCTGCACATACCCTTTCCAATGAAAATAGTTTAAAAGGGGATCAATGGGCATTTGGAGAACATACACACTTGAAAAAATTTTGTAGTGATATCAAATAAATTTGTAGCGAGAGAAAAGAGTCTCGTAGTGATAGCAAAGGCGTAATGATAGCGTTGGAGGCAGCAGCAGTGGAATTTCAATAGGAGAAATTGAGGGAAGAATTTTCGAAGAAGAATATTGTCAAAGCTTTGTCATTAAGAGGCAAGCAATTTATGTATCTCTTGATTTGCTGAAGATTAATATAATTCCTCATCTACAGTACTGGTTTTCCTTTCGGGGTTTTTCCAGGGACAATTTGTCCAAAAATATTATGTTTATTATTTTCATGTTTTCTTCTCTATTCCTGTGAGTTTTATTTGTGTAGTTGTAGTTGTATTATTTTTTAGTATTTGCTATGAATTAATTTTTGGCAGTCAAATAATATTTATAGATAGGAGATTAATAATCAGTAACTGCAATAGAATTTTCATATGGTATCAGAGTAGATCTGAGGGCAGAAAGAGCTCAGCGCAGACACACGAAGAAAAATCAAGGGTTTATAAAACTCAGTTGTACCTCTTCAGTACTATTATTTTTATTATTATTATATTTGTTTGAGATGGCCTCGATAGGTTTAAGAGATCAGGACAGATTGAATGGAGCCTCAAATTTTGGTGTCTAAAAAGCCAAAATTTCTTTATTGTTGGAAGAGAATGGTATCAAGGAATATGTGACCAGTGTTGTAGCTGTACCTACAAATCCAACATAGCTCTTAGCATATAAGAAGGAAGATTTCAAGGCGAGGAGGCTAATTCTTGATGGTGTTAAGGATCATATTGTTTCACATATCACAGAGTTAGATACAACGAAGAAGATGTGGGATGCCATTCTGACTCTGTACCAGAATTCTACCACTAATAGGAAGCTGATTCTCAGAGAAAAGTTGAGGAATACCCAAATGAACAAGGGAGAAGATGTTACAAGTTACCTCACCAAACTTAGACTTGTCAAGGATGAGTTGGAAATTGTTGGAGATAAACTAGATGATGACGAGCTAGTATGGATAACCCTAAATGGTTTTACTAAGCAGTGAGATGTCTTTGCTCAAGTTGCTACACGTTCTAAGTTAGATCATACTATAGAGAGAGGGTACCTTGTGGGGTATAGTGAAACCTCAAAGGCATATCAGATATTTATTCCAAGGGCCAGGAGGATTATAGTTAGGCATGATGTCAAGTTCATGGAGGACAAGGCATTTAGAAGGTCCGGATATTTGTCAGCAGATGATCAGAGTGAGCAGCCAACAGAAGCTCCAAGCATCAAACAATTAGATCAGGGACAACGAAGTTCAAGTACATTTACTAGTACAAGCACAAGCTTAGGTGCTGAGAGTTTGCAGAGTATGGAGCAATAGATGCAGCAGATCCAAGAAATGCATCAGGAACACATGGAGGTTGATACTTCATCCTCTACAGTTGGTAGCAGTAACCAACAAAAATAAAGGGATATTCAGGAGTTTGTGGGAGCTCCTAGGACGAGTCATAAATTGCGGAGACAACCATCCAAGTAGAATGACTATATGGCTTTAGTTAGTTAGTTGGTAGATAGTGAGCCTTCCAGTTATCAGGAGGCCGCATATTAGCAGGTGTGGTGAGATGCGATGGTTGAGGAATATACCTCAATAGTGCAAAATGATGTGTGGGAGGTTGTTCTTAGACCAACAGATAGGGCAGTGATTGGATCACACTAGATCTATAAAATCAAGCACGTTGCAAATGGTAGCATCAAGAAATAAAAGGCAAGGTTTGTGGCCAAGGGTTTCTCTCAGAAGGAGGGAATACACTATGAGGAGACATTCGCTCCAATGTCTAGGTATACTTCCATACGAGTCGTGATCTCTCTTGCAACACAGATGGGTTGGCAGATCCATCAAATGGATGTCAAGACAACATTTCTTAATGGTGAATTGAAAGAGGAGGTATACATAGAACAACCAGAGGGTTTTGTAGCACACAACAGTGAAACCCAGTGTGCAGATTGAAGAGAGCTTTGTACAGACTCAAGCAAGCTCCTAGAACGTGGTATGAGCGCATTGATAAATACTTGTAGGGAATGGGCTTTGTGAAGAGTGAGGCAAATGCTAATCTCTACTACTTGGTGGTTGGGGGTGAGGTTCTCATTCTTGTTCTATATGTGGACTTTTTTTTAACAGGTTCACTGGGGCTCATAGAGGAGTGCAAGTGATACCTTGCAACAGAGTTTGAGATGAAGGATTTGGGGCTTATGCACTACTTTCTAGGCATGGAGGTACAATGGACAGATGGAGATATTTTCCTTGGACAAGGGAAATACTACATCAAAATCTTGAGGAGGTTCGAGATGGAAGATTGCAAATCCATGTCTACTCCTATGATCATGAATTAGAAGAAGGTAGACACATCCAGAGAGAAGGATGTAGACCCCACCTTATATAGGTAGTTGATTGGGTCTCTCATGTATTTGGTCAACACCAGACCAAATATATCCTTTGCAGTAAACTCTCTTAGTCAGTCCATTGTTGAGCCAAAGAGAGTGCATTGGATAGCGGCAAAGCATGTATTGTGGTATTTTCCTAGTACAATCGAGTATGGGATCAGATATGCTTGAGGTGATGGTATCAGGTTGATAGGCTATACTAACGTAGATTGGGTAGGTAATATAGCAGATAGGAAAAGCACTTCAGGGTGTTGCTTTAGCTTGGGATCAGGAGTTGTCTCTTGGTACAACAGGAAGTAGAAGTTTGTGGCTCTAAGTTTTGCAGAGATAGAATACATAGTAGCTAGCATGGCAACATGTGAGGCGATATGGCTTTGGAAGTTGTTGGTAGCCTTGTTAGGTCAGAGGGTTGATACTATGGTGATACATTGTGACAATCAAAGTTGCATCATGTTGTCTGAGAACCCAATGTTTCATGATAGGTCTAAGCATATAGACATTAGGTATCATTTCATCAAGGATTGTGTACAGCAGGGGATTATTCAAATATAGTATATACCTACAGATCAGCAGGTAGCATACATTTTAACAAAGGCATTAGGGAAGGCGAAATTCATCTTCTTCAGAGATATGTTGGGTGTTATGCAGAACACCTTCCTCGCTAACAGGGAGTGTTAATTTATTGTAGCTCGAACAGCTATTTTCTCTAATTCCAAGAATTATTATTTAATTCTTGAGACTTCTAGAAAGAAGTTAGTTAGGTCCAGATAATTAATTGATTCCTCTAGAGACTTCTAGAAACTAGTTAGTTAGGGTTTGTTAGAGTCTAATTAATCTTAGCCATTGATTAAGATTAAATCATGGCCATTGGTTTTCCAATGAGAATAGTTTAAAAGGGGGTCAGTGGGCATTTGGAGAACATAAACACTTGAGAAAAATTTGCAGTGATAGCAAATAAATTTGCAGTGAGAGAAAATAAATTTGCAATGAGAGAAAATAGTCTTGCAGTGATAGCAAGGGTGCAGTGATAGCGTTGGAGGTAGCAACAATGGAATTTTAGAAGGAGAAATTGAGGGAAGAATTTTCAAAGAAGAATATTAACGAAGCTTTGTCAGTAAGAGGCAAGCAGTTTATGTATCTCTTGATTTGTTGAAGATTAATATAATTCCTCATCTGCAGTACTGGTTTTCCCTTCGGGGCTTTTTTAGGGACAATTTATCCAAAAATGCTATTTTTATTATTTTTCATGTTTTCTTCTCTATTCCTGTGAGTTTTATTTGTGAAGTTGTAGTTGTATTATTTTTCAGTATTTATTGTGAATTAATTTTTGGCAGTCAGATAATATTTATAGATAGGAGATTAATAATCAGTAACTGCAATAGAATTTTCATAGTTCCACCAAGTCCTCATTTGCAGAAACTACAGCCTCCAAGGTAGATCTAGCATCGCCTACAAACTCTTGCTCAACAAGCCCTTCTATCACTTTCATGACATCAACATCATCATTTTTTTCATTTGTATCATTTCCTTCATCTTGATCAGATTCCAACATGTTAAGGATTCTTCAACAACTAATTCAACTTTATCATCTAACCTATCCAAGAAAAATTTTCTTGTAGCCAAAATCTCACTCAATGAAGGAGCTGGTGTGGAATGAAAAACTCACTTCAACGTCACTCTCAACTATATACAAGGTGCCTATTTTGCTGCCCCAAGCAATTACCCAGGCCCCTTTTGTTACTTTTCATCTATTGGATTCATAAGTGGTTTTACATCCTTGAGAAATCAACTGTCTAGTTGAAATCATATTTTGTTTGAGTTGAGGGACATATCTAACATCCCATAGCAGCCAGCTATTTCTATTTGTTAACTTTAACAAAACATCCCCTTTGCCAATAACATCAGAAGATTTATTATTTCCAAGAAAAACCTTAGAAAAGTCACTGCTTTGCAAAAAATTTAAGTACTCCTTGCACGAAGTGGCATGAAATGATGCTCCTGAACCGAGAACCAAAACATTTGTTGTTATTTCTTTCAAGGCTAAAAAAAGAACACCAATCGTTGCATCAGCATCCTCTTCACATACCAAATTCCCTTTATCTTCTTTTGGTTGATTTTCAGCCCTCTTCAAAAACTAACAATTCTTCTTGATTTGGCCTTTCTTGCCACAATACCATAAATCAACATATCTCTCTCAAGATTTTGACCTTCCTTATGATTTCCTATGACTTCCTTCATCAAACAACTTTGCTCCGACTCAAACTCAAATCTCTCACACCAAGTGATCAAACACCACAGCTCTGATTCCAATTGTTAATTTAAAAGTGCAGATTTAAAATTGAAACCAAATTCAAGTTGAGAAAAAATGGACACACACACACAGAATAAACACACAAGAACAATTTACGTGGTTTGCCAAAGATTGGCTACATCCATGGGAAAAGCAGGGAAAATAGCTCTTATTATTTGCAACAACAAGATTACATTACATCATCGTATATCACCAAGAAAAAGAATATATAATGTTCTCTTCAAGGAAAATGAAGAGTCATGAGAAGACGAAAATGAAAGGACAACAGCTGAACTTCACACTCAACAGAGCACGTTCTTGTTCATATAATGAGCAAAAGCAACCAAAAAGAAAATCGTTTTTCTTCTTTTTCAAGCATTGCATATGTTTGTTGATTCGAGTTATTTCCCTCCACTCTGCAAGGATTTTAAGTTGATTATAGCCATCGTACAAGTTTGTTGAGGCAGACGATTTCTAGTATGTTTGTTATTAAAATTGTTTTTTCAGTGTTTTCTTATAAAAAGAAAGCATTAACACATATTGATTGCAAGTTGGAAGTTTTTATTTGCAAAGTAAAAAATGGGAAAGATTTTAGTAATGTATTAAATATAATATTTGCTTCATGGGTGGTTTAGTTTGAGAAAGGTGTTAAAGGCCAGTGCTTGTTTCATTGGAGGTTCATTTTATAGTCTTATTTATAATCATATCCATATTATTTATTGATGACATATTGTCTCTACAAATTCATGTAAACATAACAAACAAAATAGAATTAATATTTGAATGTTGGAGACAATATAAACCTCTATTCATGCAATTTTATAATCATTATATATTATTGAGAAAAGAACTTAATAGGTTACAATATTAGTTAGGAAACATAGAGCAGAAAAATTTAATAAAGATGTTCCTCCTTCTTACATTTCAACAAAGCAAACAAATAAAAAAAGGTTTGTTCTTGGAAAAAGGAGTTGTGTCTTCCATTGTGTCAAAAGGAAAAATGTTTTGTCTAAGAACATGGCCTAAAAATGCCACCAATCAAAGTCACAAAAGTATTAACCCTGTGATCTTGTGAGAGTTTGGGAATCTAAGACAACAAATAGAGGGAAATGTAGTCTTTTTTACAAGGGTTTTGTTCGCTATTATGTTCTAGAATATTCTAAACCCTTAAAATTTTTATCAGAGGGTCATATGAATAAATGTCATGTTGATTCTACATTTGTTGATGATTCTTATTGTGATAACCTATTTTATAATAAAGCTAAATTAATATCTCCAAAGGTAAGCTTATGTTGGAGTTAAGAGGAGCGATACACATAACTGAGTAAAATTTAATTAAAGGAAGATGAATAAATGAAAAATAAAATGAATATAAAGATGTTGGCCAACCAATTTAAAAATGCAGTGATTATATGAATATGAAAAGCAGTGACCCTTGGATAAGTAATAAACATTTAATAAATCAAAACATCCCTTTGCATTGGCCAACTCATGAAATAAGGGTGGTGTTGGAATTAAATAAGACAAATATTAAAGCCAACCCTTATTGCCCAAAGTAATTAAGGCTTAATAATGATAAGAGGATTAATATATAAAGGGTTTCTTGAAGTGAAATGACTCCTTTTGGAAGAGGTGTATCCCTTGTAAGGGGTGCATGGGTTATATAGGGGTGTGACTATTCACCCCACCTTGATAGATATATATAGAGGGGTGGAATCAATTCATGGGAAGCATCATCAAAGAGATCAGAAATACAAATTTGCAATTCGAAAAAGCAACAACTATTGATACAAAAAGTGATTGGTATACATTTGATTATATATGTATTTAATATATAATATTTGATAGGCATATAAATATATGTATAACTACTTTCATAATGACTAATATGAAATAAGGGAGATATATTAAGTCTAAATTGTGAATTTATTTATATTATTATAATCTACATCCTTTCCTTTAAGCAATCATGTGTAGGGTTGGCCAAGAAACATGTTAGGGAAGGGTAGTATAGGAATTGTCTTGGTTGGATGTTCCTGCCACTTGGATGTTCTCACAACATAAGTATACCACCCTAAGTCGGATGTCATTATCTTGGTTGGATGTTATTTCCACTTGTTGCTAGGGTGTATGAGAATGCCCTTGGGCTTACTTGTGATGAATAGTTTTTCTGGTGCCCTATCATTTGTTTCTCTTCAATCCCTACATCATGTGTTTCTCTCATATATCTACCATGATTGGTTATTGGAAAAGAGTATGTGTATCATCCATAGAGGTTCAAGGGTTCAAGGAGGCTATTAACTCAGTTACTGAGGCTATATGGCTTTAGGGTATTCTTTTTTAAGTTTGGTATTCCTTTCAAGCAGCCCACAGTCATCTATTGTAACAACGAGAGCACCATTCATATATGCAAGAATTTGATTCAGCATCAATGAACCAAACACATAGAGATTCATATGCATTATATTCAAGAGTTGATTCATGGACATATCATCGACTTTGCCTTTTACCAGTCTTCAGAGTAGGTTGTTCACATCTTCACCAAACCCTTTACTAAGATCAAGTTCATTCATCTACGAGCTCTTCTTGGTGTGTATTATACATTAGTAGCAACATCATTCTTGGGGTTGGGGGGGCACTTCCTAGTCTTCTCCTCGTCTTCTCTCTTTTTAGAGGATAGTTTTTTCTCACTATATTTTCTATCTTACTCCATTTTTTGAGATATTGCATTGTATATGGGCACCTTATCAAGCTTCATTTTTAGGACCCATTTCTTTTGCATTGTCCATGGATACCTCACCAATCTAGTAGTCGGGACTCATTTCATTTATGCCCACCTAAGCTATTCTTAAGGAGGGTGTTAGTGTATATATTTCATACACATAGCCTTTAAGCCTACGTAGGCATTCCATTGACTCTTTCTCACATGAGGTGTCAATGTAGATAGGTGTCTTTAGAGGTGTTGACTCACTTTCAACACCTCTTCCAATGTTTTTGGTAGGAAACTTGCCACCACTCCATGAGTGAGGAGTCTTATCCTCATTTCATGTAGGGTGGGTGCCTCCTTCATTCCTATTTATGTATGCCTTGTTGATCTAATCTACTAGTCAACTTCATGCAATCTTGCTTCATTTGTGCTTGCTTTCAATCTTCATTTTTGCAAGTTCTTTCAAAGGATAATAGTATTAATGTGATTTGATAAAAATATTGTTTATTAGTGATGCCTTATCAATAAAAACAATTGGTAAATGAAACAAAATATATTAAAAAATTAGTATATTTAAACATTTTTTATTTAACAATTTATAATTATTTTCATGTGTTGTATTATTTATTTTATTACCATGAAAAAAAATTATGAAAAAATAAAATAGCTTTTCAATTATAAAATTGCATAGCTTTTGAGCCCATTTATGTATACATGCATCTCAATGGTAATTAAATAAAAATTAAAAAAAACTAAATCTAAAATCAAAGTAAAGGATTTTTTTTCTTTAAGTTTTAAAAATTTGTGTATGATTTCTATAATTTATTCTACTATTGAAAAATAGAATAGATACTTAATAAAAAATAAGTCTATAATATCTAAAATAAAGTAATTTTTTAGTTAAAATCAAAATAATCAAATAATAATAATTTAAATTAATATTAGAAATTGATATTCATAATAAAATAAAAACATTTTCTTTATACTAGTTTAAGTTAATTAAAAGAATATATAAAATTATACAAATTTCAATCTATTATCACTTTAAAATAAATATATATAAGATATTTATGTTGAGAGGCATTTTACAATGGAATTTGAGTTATAGAAGATGTGTGTACATACCTCAAATCCTGGGCTTAATTAAATCATCAGCGTTGAAATTAGATAAAGTGTTACAATTAGTATGTACGGTAATATAGGAAAACACAAATAAATATAGTACCCATATGAGAAAGAAAGATCTTCAAAATTAGTGGATCTTAAATAACTATTTCATACTTCCTCTTATATTGTGGTAATCTATTGTTACATTATTTTTTTTCATAGGCAATCGCTTTGTATAGTTCATAGTTTACAGAGTTAAGGCAGCATGTGCCTCCACAAACTTTGTAGCGACAAGACTCACAAAGCACAATAATTTTACAATTTCATTATCTCTTTACATACCACTACCTATTACATTTTAGAATTTACTGAAGCCATTTCTTTCAACATATTTCTTTACATAAATTTTCTCCATCTCTTTGGGCTTTTTCCAAAAGGAACTACTTATTTTTGCATGTTGTATGTCCCATAGATAAGTGTGCTAATTATATTTTTTTTAATCAAGAAGCTCTTGGTTTGCATATATTACATCTATAAATGATTAGTGAAAGTAAAATATTTTGCAATCAATATTTCACTTTCTTCACCAAATTTTAATGCATTTTTTTAGGTCCCTGGGACATGGTGTTGGATGTTGGGTGTCACAAATATACCTACCTTATTACAGTTAACATTCATGTTCTTCTTGCCAAAGTCACTATGTTGGCTCTTTACACAAGTATTGCTTAAATAATAAACTTTTGATATGCAATTTTCTATCCAAATTAATGTTATTGTTAAGAAAACTATTGGGGAAAGAAAAACAGGCGAGAATATAATTAAGTGATGTATAACAAGTTCACATATTAGTATGTGCTAGCTGAATTTACTAATAGTAACATACCATTTTCACATGTTGTACATTCTATATTTACAATAAAATTATAAATATTTTGAAGTTGGTGATATCTTTTTAATAGCTAAAAAATAGATACATCCATATAAAATATCTCACTGAATGCAAAGTCCTTGTCTCTTAAAGACTTTAAAGTGCACTTAGGCACTTTTTCTCTAAATGCAAAACAAGAAAGTTCAAGCTATTACAATTTTAGAAAAGATATATAAAGCATGATGCTTAGGGAGAGAGATTGATCAGCTCTTGTTGCATTGGAACAAGAGCTTCATGAGAGACATTCAAATACAAAAATGTTGTACTTAGAACTATTGAAGTCCAAGGGAATAAGTCTTGCTTTATTTGCTGGCATTGGTCTTCAATTATACGAACTAACTAAGCATTATAGATCAATTTTTGAAGTCTGTGAATCCTTTTGTTACTTAAAAAGAAAATTATGGCATTTTTGTTCTTCTAAAGATTTGTTTTAGTTGTGATATGTATCATGGATTACTAGTGACTCAATTGTGGTTCACTTGTGATTGTGCATAGGCATTTCAACAATTTTCTAGTATTAATACTATAATATGTAATCTAGGGTAAAATCCAGGTTAAGGTAATACAACATCAAAACTATAACCATAAAGCCCTAAACCAACAATGAAGTGCAATCCAACATAGAAACATAAACATAAAGAAAATATTACCTATGCCATGGTTGCTTGACCTCCATTGTCCTTCTCCATTTTGCTTGATGCACTTGCTTGCCCTCATATTTGAGTATGCAATGATAGCCTAATGTTTATGATAGCAAAATATTGAAGATTGTAGTTGTCTCCTTAAGCACCATGTACTTGTGCATAAACTAGATTGGTATAAATGACAATGGTAGGTGTCTCTGATAGAAAGTCAAATTGGAATGAAGGGTTGGGATTAAAAGTCAATAAGATTTGTCAATCAATGGCCAAGAATAAAATTTGTAGTATGAAATAGGGTTGGGGAAAAGTTAGGGAAAAGATAAGAAACGAATGGCTAAGATTGAATTATAAAATAATTCAATCAAGGGTTAAAATTAAATGAGACAAGAAGATATAAGATTGACACAGATAATTAGAAAAGCATAGAAAAAAAGGTTGTTGGAGGAAAATATATAATTCCAAAATTATTTAATTTGAGAGGGTTCAAAATGAATAGTTAAATAATGGAAACATTATTTAATTATAGAAAAAGAATGCAAGTTGAATTTTCAATTAAATAATGATTTAATCCAAAAGTGAGAGAAAAAGACAAATTAGTAAGTCATTAAAAAAATAAAATTTACTTAATTTATGGTAGAAAAGGATAAATTATTTAATTATAGTAAGAAGTCACAATAATTAAATTAATTAGATTTATTTAATTATGAAGAAAAATAGATATTAGTGAGGTAATTAAATATGACATTAATCTAAAGAGGGAATAAAAGGGGTTGGGGCCCTAGCTCGGTTGGCTAAATCTTTCCTGTTGCAGGAGCTTGGTCACGAGGTCTAGTCTCCCCCACCCCCATGGTACCGGAGGGCGTGTCACGCCAGCGCTGCCGGTCATGTTAAAAATTTTACCAGGCGCACTGCAGTTTATAGGGGGTCGTTCTTCTCAATTCCTGCAGTCTAATAAATAATAATAATAATAATAATAAATAAATAAATAATTATAAAAAAAAAAGGGAATAAAGGAATAGAAATTAATTAATTAAATAACTAAAATTATTTAATTATTGGGGGCAAAAGGGGATAAAATAGTATTCTCTAACATAGGACATTTTTTAGTGTCTACATAATGTACTATAGTCTCACCATTGTGAAGATAGTTGGATTTGGGTCCAAATAGATATTTAGCTATTTCTATAGTAGTTTCTTTAATGAATACTATTGGTACAATTCTTACCACCATCCTTATAGATCAGTGTGGAAGAAAAAAGCTTGCCCTAACAAGATTATTTGGTGTTTTCGTCTCCCTTGGAATTCTATGTGGGGCATTTTACTTGACTTATGTAAATGTACATACTGTTGAAATACTTGAGACTCTAAACACAGGCTATGCTTGTCCAACAATCAATGACTTGAGCCAACCACTTTGGAGTTGCAATAGTTTCTTGAATGCTAGATGTGGCTTTTGTGGAAACGTAGGAAACCAGGTAAGAAAGAAAATTATTTTCAATAATATGATAATGCACATTTCATGCAGTTGCCAATTTGGGAGGAACGATATGGACTTGATAAAATTAAAAATATATATATTCAAAAAAATTAAGGCAACAAAGAGGAACCCGACCAATATGAGAACATATTGACTACACCTTACTTGAAATGGTCGTATAGCTGAAATGAGAAGGATAAATCTAGAGTCTTATGTATTTAATGTTGGAATGTAAAGTCAATTAGGACTCTGCTCCTATATGTGTCATACATGTATTTGTGTGAGTCATACTTACTATATTTAGTAGGTTGTCTCCAACTAGGACTCTCCAACTTGGTTGTGTTGACTTAGTAAATTATTAAGTGATTCATAGTAGAATCAAGTTGGACTCTATATGTGTCAACCTTGTAGACGATTGAGAGCCACATATAGGCTTAGTCAATAATATGACTATAGTGGTGGCATTGGAAGGGTTAGAGGTGGAAAATTTGAGAACTTAATTATAGCATTAAGTTTCTCAAATTTGTATATAAATAGAGTAGCTTTCCCTCCTTTGGAAATAAGGCTAGAACATTTTTGAGGTTGTTGTAACTCTGTAATTCCTTATAATCAATATGAAAGATATTTTTCTCGTGGTTTTTTACTGGTATATTTTTACCAAGTTTTTCCACATAAATCTGAGTGTTATGTGACTTTGTTCTTCTCTACAATTTACTACACTTGTATTTTTCCTTTCAATTGGTATCAGAGCATAGGTTATTTGTGTAGAAGTTGTTTAATTTGAGAGGTGAGCAATGGCAGGAACTATTGTTACCAGATTTGAGGTGCATAAGTTTGATGGTTCTAATTTTGTTCTATGGGAGCTTAAGATTCAAGCTTTGCTGGTGAACAATGGATGTGACAGAGCTCTTAAAGGAGTAGCATCTAAACCTACAAATATGAGCACGTCAAATTGGAACACCATGGATAGCATGCTAGAGAAAAATCCAATTATCTCTAGCAGATTCAATTCTATTCAATGTTGCAGAAGAGAAATTTGCTCATGAATTATGGAATAAGCTTGCAAAGTTGTTTGAAACAAAGTCATTGGAAAACAAAATTATGCTACAAAGGCAGCTTTATAATTTGAGGATGTGTGACAATTCATCTGTCACAGATCATCTCAATGATTTCAACACACTAATAAGCAAGTTGGCTTTAGTGGGTGTGAAAATTGATGAAGAAGATAAGGCAGCAATATTACTATGCTCCTTGCCAGATAGTTGGGATCAGTTGGTTATGGCTCTTAGTAATTTTGCACCGAGTGGGAAGTTGGTATTGGAAGATGTGGTGGTTGCTTTAATCTCTAAACATTCAAGGTGGAAGATATCTCAAGGATCCTCTTCAAATGAAGCCCTTTTTGCAAGAGGTAGAACTTAGGAAAGAACAAATATTGAGCGTGGACAAATCATGTCCAAATTCAAGGGGTGAAAAAAGGTAAAGTGTTGGAACTGTGGAAAAAATGGGCATTTCGAGAAGGATTGCAGGTTGCGAAAAGCAACCAAGTAGAATCCTAGTACACCAGCATCTGAGGCAAACACTGTTGAAGTTCAGACACCATTGGAAGATGGAGAGGTATTAACTGCTAATCTGAGAAGCTCTTTACTTCATGTTTGGATTCTTGACTCTGGTGCTTCCTTTCATATGACACCACATTGAGACTGGTTTTCTAGTTATTAGTCTTGTGTTGGTGGTATGGTTTACATGGGAAATGACAACCCATGTGAAGTTGTTGGTGAAGGAGAGGTAAGAATCAAGATGTTTGATGGATTAGTTAGAACTATTCAACATGTTAGGCATGTACCTAGTTTAAATAAAAATTTACTTTCACTTGGAGTGTTTGATGAACAAGGTTATCGATTCAGTGGTGAAAATAGTTGTCTCAAGGTAACAAATGGAGTTTTGGTTCTACTAAAGGGAGAAAAAGTTGGCAATCTTTATAGGTTGGTTGGACAAACTAACATTGGAGAGGTTGTTGTGGTATTTGATGCAGAGTTGGACTCATTATCAACCTAGAATCAAAGACTAGGCCACATGAGTGAACGAGGTCTCAAGGTACTACTAGATAGAAATCTTCTCCTAGGTGCAAAATCTAAAGATTTGAGTTTTTGTGAACATTGTTTGTTTGGGAAACAAAATAGACTAAGTTTTTCTAAAAGTACTACCAGAAGCAAAGATGTATTAGATTTAATTCATTTAGATACATGGGAAGCTCTTGTAACATCTATTGGAAGTTCATCATATTTTTTTTCATATATAGAAGATTATTCCCATAAGGTGTGTATTTATCTTCTCAAGAAGAAATCTGAAGTGTTTTCTTATTTCAAAAGGTTTAGGGCTTTGGTAGAGAATCGGAAAGGTAAGACAATAAAATGTCTGAGAATTGATAATGGAGGTGAGTTTTGTTCAGCAGAATTTAACCAGTTTTGTAGTGAGCATGGCATTGCAAGGCAATTGACGATTGAGAGGACACCACAACAAAATGGTGTTGTTGAATGTATGAATCATACAATTATGGAGCAAGCCAGATGCATGTTGAGCACTGTTGGTTTGGAGCAGAAATTTTGGGGTGAGGCTGTAAATACGGCTTGTTTCTTGATCAATAAATCTCCCACTACTGCTCTTGATAATAAAATTATTGAAGATATATGGAAAGGTAAACCAATTGATTATTCATTTCTCTGTGTTTTTGGTTCTAATTCTTATGTACATATTCCTAAAGAGAATAGAAATAAGATGGACAAGAAGTCCACAAAATGTATTTTTCTTGGCTATGTAGAAGGTACAAAGGGGTACAGATTGTGGGATACTGCTGCCCACAAGATTATTGTTAGCCGAGATGTTTATTTTAATGAAAAATCAATGCAAAGAGGTGAAGAACAAGGTATGGAAGTTATTCTAGTAGAGGTGGAAAAACGTGGTGATTATCTAGATGTGCTTGATGAAGAGCAACTAGATGAAGATCAACCAGAAGAACAACAACTAGTTGAGCCACAGGGTGAATCATCGCCTATTTTAAGGAGATCCAGTAGAGTAATCAAACCACAAATGTAAAGTACTCTCTTACTTGTAATTCTTCTTATGCATTATTAACTGATGTTGGTGAACCTAGTTCATATCAGGAGGCTTGTGAAGCTGAATGTGCAAGAAAATGGAGAGTTGCTATAGAAGAGGAGATGGAAGCTCTGCATAAGAACAAGACATGGGAGCTTGTGCCATTGCCTAAGGGGAGAAAATCTTTTGGGAACAAGTGGGTCTTCAAATTGAAGAGGGATATAAATGACAATTTGGAGAGATACAAAGCTCGGTTGGTGACAAAGGGGTATGCACAGAAGTTTGGTATTGATTTTGATGAAAAAAATTCACCTATTGTACAATGAAATACTGTTAGAGTTGTTTTAGCTCTTGTTGCTAGTCTTGATTTGGAGTTATAATAGTTAGATGTTAAAACAGCCTTCCTACATGGTGATCTCTCTGAGGAGATTTATCTGCAACAGCCAGAAGGTTTTGAGGAAAGAGACAAGGAGAATCTTGTTTGCAGGTTGAGAAAATCATTGTATGGTTTGAAATAGGCGCCAAGGTGTTGGTACAAGAAGTTTAATTCCTTCATGATGAGTTTAGGTTTTATTAGATGTGAGGTTGATCATTGTGCCTATGTTCAAAGGTATGATGATGACAGTTTTATTATTCTACTTCTATATGTTGATGATATGTTGGTAGCAGGTCACAACATGTCTACAATCATCCATTTGAAAAATCAGCTTGCTAGGGAGTTTGAGATGAAGGACTTAGGCAGTGCAAACCAGATTCTTGGAATGAGCATACATAGAGACAAAAATAATAGGAAATTATGGTTGTCAAAGAAAACTTATGTGGAGAAGGTTTTGCAGCACTTCAATATACATAATGCACAACTAGTTAGTACGCCATTTCCTATTCATATTAAATTATCTTTGAAATAGTTTCCTAGCATAGAAGCAAAGAAGACGCATATGTCTCATATACCATACCCATCAGCAGTTGGAAACCTTATGTTCACCATGGTGTGCACCAGACCAGACATTGCACAAGCAGTTGGAGTTTTCAGTAGGTACATGGCGAATCCTGGTACTGATCATTGGACAACTGTGAAGTGGATTCTCAGATATTTGAGAGGCACTTCAGATGCTACTATATGTTACAGTGGTAGTAGTCTTCAAGTTAATGGGTATGTGGATGCATATTTTGGTGGAGACGGAGATAAGAGAAAGTCTACAACATGTTATTTTTTCTCTTTAGTTGGAGGTGTTGTCAGTTGGGTGTCAAAGTTGTAGACTGTGGTGGCATTGTCTACTACTGAGGAAAAATATATGGCAGGAACACAA
The DNA here is from genome assembly GCA_007115665.2 of Sequoiadendron giganteum. NCBI lineage: Eukaryota > Viridiplantae > Streptophyta > Pinopsida > Cupressales > Cupressaceae > Sequoiadendron > Sequoiadendron giganteum. Next base: position 641,496,540 of record CM021107.1, read on the forward strand.
GCTATCAAGGAGGCAATCTAACTTCATAGACTTTTGGGTGAATTGCAAGTGAAGCAGGATAACATGGTACTGCATTGTGACAGTCAAAGTGTTTTACACTTAGCACGAAACTAAGCTAACCATTCTAGAACAAAGCATATTGATATTCAATATCACTTTTTTCGTGAAGTGGTGGAAGGAGGACAAATCTCTTTGGCCAAGATTCACACTAATGTAAACCTTGCAGATATTATGACGAAACCTAGTGGTAGAGAGAAGTTCATTTGGTGCAAAACTTCTCTTGGTCTGCAGATTATGTGATGATAGGCAACATTGGAAATGGTCTTTCAATAGAGGAATTATTCATGAGTTTGAAATTTGACTTCAAGTGGGAGAATGTTGGAATGTGAAGTCAATTAGGACTCTACTCCTGTATGTGTCATACATGTAGTTGTGTGAGTCATACTTACTATATTTAGTAAGTTGTCTCCAACTAGGACGCTCCAACTCATAACAGCTGAGCAATATTGTTTCCAAAATTCTAGCAACTAGTACACTGGAGCTTGTCCAAGTAATTACGGTTGTCTTATTGTCCTAGGTTTGGTCTTATATATAGTTTTTTTCTCTCCTGGTATGGGATCAGTTCTATGGACAGTCAAATCTGAAATCTACCCTTCCAAGAACAGAAGCATATGTGCAAGCATGCTGCAACAGTTAACTGGGTGTCTAAGTTGATCATTTCAAAGACCTTCCTTTCATTGGTTAATGCATTGGGCACATCCAAAACATTTATAGTATTTTCTTCCATTTCCATGGCTGCATTCTTTCTTTTTTTAATATTTTCGTTCCCCAAACAAAAGGTCTAAGTTGTGAGGAAGTAGAAAAAATATGACAAAAAATACAAGACATAATTGTAATTCTATACTACTAGAAATACAACTATATAAGGATATAAGGATATGAAATAAAGTGAAAGCTTTATATATTCCCAAGATTAATCTTAACTTAAATCTAGCATGTTCCAAGTGATAAGTTCACCATTTTCATTCATAACTTGATAACCATCCATGGATCGAAAAGACCACATCTATAGCCCTTCAGCATGTTAGATACAGGATTTATCTCTTATGTAACCAATCTTGAATTGATCTTATTCAGTAGATAATTTATACTTCTTCACACCAACCAGGAGAAATATAGGCAAATTGCTTTCTCCATAGATTAAGTTCATCCAGAGTTAATCCAAAGATGTGAGAGTGATAGGTGCAAACGTTTCACTTGCATTCCACATGGTGGGAAATAATGTCCACACTCTAATGCTGACTCATCCCAGCTAGGACTCTCGGTGATCGAAAACACTTATAAGCTCCCAAGAGCGAATGGGTGATAACCATGGCTCCCCCATGAACCGATAAGTTTGGTTGATCTCCACTTTCAGAATGGATCAACTATTTATGGATAGCTGACTCCGCTCTTGGCGTTCCTTCATTGTCTTACCCTGCAGAGGGTTGATTGCTTCATATAGGCATGCTAATGCGGACTTATCCCAACTAGAAAGCAAACTATGATAGGGCTATCAGCAATTGGTAACACCTGTAAGCTCCCAAGATGGAATGGTTGATAATCATGGGTCCTCCATGAACCAATCAGATGCCATCAATCTCCATTTTCTGAATGGATCAACTATTTATGGATAGCTGCCTCCACTCTTGGCATTCCTTCAAGAAGTGTCATATTCAATGAATTCATAGTTCAGGCATTGCTCTATTGTGAGGGGCTTACATCTGTTGCTTCTAGATACGAGGTTTACCTTGTTCAAAGGATAATATGGCCAAAGATTTAAAAGTGAAAGGTTCTCACATTTAATCATTCTATAAAACCTTGAACTTGCCTTCCAAACAATGAGAAAGCACTGCCATATTTGAAGAACTCTTAAGATTAAAATTCATGGCAGCCTTTTCATTAAAATACTGACAATGATATTAACTCTTTATAAAGTTATATGCAGAGAGTGGCAGGGCAGAATTTACCTCCAACCATAATAAAGAGTGGAACAAGGGACAGTGCAATCTATAAATTAGAAAGTGAAACTCTTGGACATTATTCTAGAAATTTTAAGATGCACATATGGCACCAAACCAGGTGGAAGATTAATCTTTTGTAAGCACATAGTGATTTGGTAACAGCCTCTATAGCTTTAAACAATCAAAATGCTACTCAAAAGTCAGCAACTCAGAAGCCAACTATTGAGCAATGATAAAAATTTGTTGAACAGAAATAGCCACTTTGTCTAATAAAATCTTCCTCATTTTACTTAAATCAATAAAATCTCCTATCTATGCATTCGTTAACTCTTGCTGGAAACAGAATTTAAATTTAATGAGAACTCAATTTTAACATTTTAAACACCTGCCCTTGCATATTAAGAGAAGCCACAAAGCGATTAAATCTGACATAATGTTAAAGTAAAGATTTGATTTAAAAACCTTTTTCTTGCAGTGTTGAGTCATTGCAAGCATAACAGTCATGTAAATAATAATATATATAATATAATAAATAACTTAAATCTAAATTTGGACTACTATATACATTTCCATTATGAATTAAATATAACTTACTCTCCCATATTTATTTTCATGGAAAGGGATTAAAGGAGAAGAGAGCTTACCATTGTTCATCATAAAAGTGGTGAAGTTTAATATCCAAACTTGAGCGCATCTCTGGAAACTTGTCACCCAACACAAATGCGTCAAATTCAAAAAGGAAAAAGTGCATATTAATTCTCCTACTCTAAATAAGAAAGTGACACTACTCATAAACTAACGTATTTGTGTGCACCCACCTCACCTTCAATCTCTCTTTCCCACCGCTGCCACCAAGAATAACACTCGTTTTCATTCACTATTCGCAGGCGTTGATGGCAAAAATATTGTCGGTAGCTACACTCCCTCTTCACCAATCCATACTGAGTTCATCCTCTCGATGACACTGCATTTCTTGACAATGGTATCAGGGCTTATGTTATCTTCTACACTCTCCAAAGAATAATTGCAGCTGTGAAGATTACGAATGGTACAAGGCAGGTTATTTAATTTTCTACACCAACTCAAGTCTAAATATTGCAGCTGTGATAGGTTGTCAATGGTATCAGGGAGGTTATTTAATTTTATACACCAACTTAAGTCTAAATGTTGCAGCTGTGATAGGTTGCCAATCGTATCAGGGAGTTTATTTAGTTTACTACACCATTTCAAATCTAAATGCTGCAGCTGTGATAGGTTGCCAATGGTATCAGGGAGGTTATTTTATTCACTACACCCTGCCAAGTCTAAATATTGCAGCTGTGATAAGTTGCCAATGGTATCAGGGAGGTTATTTAATTCACAACACCCTGCGAAGTCTAAATGCTGCAGTTGTAATAGGCTGCCAATGGTATCAGATAGGTTATTTAATTCGCAACACCCTGTCAAGTATAAATGCTGCAGCTGTGATAGGTTGCCAATGGTATCAGGGAGGTTATTTAATTCACTACACCCTGTCAAGATTAAAGTGTGCAGCTGCGATAGGTTGCCAATGGTATCAGGGAGGTTATTTAATTCACTACACCCTCCCAAGTATAAATGCTGCAGCTGTGATAGGTTGCCAATGGTATTAGGGAGGTTATTTAATTCACTACACCTTGTCAAATATAAATGTTGCAACTGTAATAGATTGCCAATGGTATCAGGGAGGTTATTTAATTTACCACACCCTCTCACATTTAAATGCTGCAGCTGTGATAAGTCGCCAATGGTATCAGGGACGTTATTTAATTCACTACACCCTTCCAAGTCTAAATGTTGCAGCTGTGATAGGTTGCCAAGAATATTAGAAAGTGAATATTCAAAATTGTTGTGAATATGTTCACGTACTTGCATTATCCTCAATTGCGAAATGTTACCCGCAAGACTGAAGTGAAATGGCTCCTGTATTGCAAACCTACATTCTTTCAACCTTAACCATATCAAACTTGAAGGAAGCATGGCTTGCGTGTCAATGAGCAGATTCTCCAAGTGAAGAAATCGAAGACCAGGTCTGCACAACGTTTCAAGTCTTTGCAAATCACCTCCATTCAGGCGAAGGCGAGACAAATTGATGGTGTTGGATACGGTGCTTAAATGATCTGCATCCCACTGTCGGGTACCCTCTTTTTCAGCGATGGTTCCCCCCATATCTCGTAAATGGTCATGCATATCAAACACACCTTTGTCGTCAACCTTTATCAGTAACTTCAGGGAAAGATTAGATATAGCTGTGTGTACCATCTTGTACAAAGATTTCCAGAATACAATGGGCAATGCTTTGTCTTCTTCAACGAAGAAGCAAGCGATGTCCAAAATATTTCTTTTTCCTCTGCACTAAGAGCATTGTAACTGATTTTGAGTCTATCATGAATGCCTGGGTGGAGAGTAATGTTGTGAAAAACTTCCGTCCAGCACTCTCTGTCATCATGCTTATCGTATAAAAAGGCTCCAATCACTTCCAGTGAAAGAGGATGCCCCTTACAAGCTTTCACTATTCTATTGGACAGATCTTCGTGAGTGGGGCTTGGAGATGCTCTCAGAAAAGCGTGCCAACTAAATAACTGGAGACTTTCATTTATCTGCAATCCAGTCATCTCGTGGATGCATTCAGATGATACCCCCGCCACATGCAAAATGTGTTTGTTTCTAGAAGTAATGATAACTCTGCTACCAGGGGCCAGCCAATCACCAACCAAAGCGTCTGATTGCTCCATACCATCCACATCATCTAAAATGAGAAGCACGCGTTTTACTTTCAAACGATCTCTGAACAAAGATATGCCCTCATCGACACTGTCCACTTCTCCACCAAACATGCATAAATCTTTAAGAATTTTCTTCTGCAATTTTGTGAGCCCCATGGAGTCTGCAGCAGTTGCGCGGACATTAAATAGAAAGGAAGCAGCGTCAAAAAGAGCATAAACATGGTTGTAGAGGGCCTTGGCAAGTGTGGTCTTGCCAATACCACCAATACCCAATATTCCAGATTTAACCACACCTTCCTCTGAATTGAGTTTGAATTTTTGAATAAGATCCTGGGTTAGGGTTTCCATTCCCACAGGGTGCTTGGCAACTTCTAACGGCACTCTATCCAATGTCTTAATCACGTCATTCACCACCCTCTTCACTAGCTGAGCTTCCAAGCTGCAAATTAAAGTTCACAAACGACCAGTGCAGTCAATAGAAATTGCAAAAGTACTAGTTCTCCTCATTCGACTTCTATGAAGAGTTGCAAGAAAAGTTTGGAAAATAATAAAATATTATTGTATATTAGTATAGTAATATTTTTATATATATAAAATGATAAATAAAAATATAGATTTGAGTTGTTTTATTTATTTAAGTATTATTTTATTTTATTTTATAATTATATTAAAAAAAAAAATTATAATTGTTTATTAAAGAGTCAGTCTTTTTTATTTATTTAATATTTTTTAAATTTAAGAAATTATTTTATATCAATTTGAAAACCATTTTATTTTATTTGCATATAATTATTTTATTTAATTAAAAATATTTAATTTTACTTTAGATTTTTATAAGAATTATTAAGATTGTTTAAAGAATTTTATTATTTATTTAAGATTTATTTTATTTTATTTTAAAATTAGATTATGTTATGTTTTATTTTTTTATGTACACAATCACTAACATTCTATTGTATTTTAGTTATTAGTTAATGCTAAAAATAATTAACCTTCAATATTATTTGAATTAATAAATTTATTTTAGTTCATAATTTTATTAAAGATTATATTATAACATGCATTGAGTTGTAATGGAAAAATTGGTATATTTATTGTTTTTTCTTTTATTTTCTAAAGTATTCTTAATATAATAACTCGTCCAGAAATAATATATTCTTATATAAATTTGGCTCATAATATCATTATATTTAAAATTTAGTATTACTCATCTCTAAACATAGGTACCATTTTTTAAGTCTCATTTGTCCCTTCTTTTAGATATGGAAGCATGTGGAATTCATCCAAATTATATTCACATTGTAGACTTAATCCTTAAAATTTTAATTTTAAATTTTAAATTTGGCCATTGCTAACCTCTTCACAAACCTTTTTGAGCCAACTATTTCACTAACTATTATGAGCCAACCTAGGGTATGTTTGTGTTAATATGTTTGTTATATTATATTGAAAGACATTTATTTATTTAAGATCATCAAGTACAACCTAAAAAGCATTGAAGAGCATTTTTGAGAACACCATAACAACATTATATCAACAAACATCATCATAGGTATATTGCAATTTTTATTGTTGTTCTCAATCATTGTTTCAAAGTTACTAATTAATCCAACTAATACTATAATTAAGGAGAACATGATCCTCACAATCCAACAAATTATTCAATGGCATTTAAAACACCACTAGTCATTATTTAAATTTAGATATTAGAAGATTAAGGTAAAAAAATCTAACTGTCCAATTTTGGTTAGTTCATTCACACAAGTACATACTACAAGTTCAAGTTATGTACAAAGATCAAGTTTTCAAATGGAGCTTTGAACCAAAGTAAAACATGGCTAGTTTACATACTTTGAGATACTTGTCTAATTAGGCCCTAAAATTCTAACACAGTGGTGAATTTGTTCCATTCATCTTAAGCATCATTTTCTCATCTCTAGGATTGAGCTAAGTATCACCCCAATAGAACTCTCTTTGTCCAATTAGGCCCTATAATTTACACCCATAAAGTCCACATGAGGCATTATCCTAGAACAATATAATAGAAAACCTGAAACAAGCTACTAGTGGCTATAAGAGCACAAGTAGAAGGAGGAGATCCCAATTATCTATTTTTCCCCATACATCAATGGGGTTTAGGGTAACCATAGGAAGGTCTCGTCCATCACTATCATTATTAAATTTTTCTTTATTTTCTTTAGCAATAACTCAAGAAAGAGAGATAACAAAAGTTGAATGAGGAATGTTGTTGTAATTATGTCAACTATAATTTCCTCCATCAACACTTGATGAAGAGGTAGAACATCTACTAACGAACTATGTCTAGCCCCACTGAGCATGATCCCTTCTCATAGGAGAATGACAAGTTTGAGAGTGTGCATCTTAATGGAAATGGGAAAAATGGTTATGACCATAACAATAACCTTAAAAAAACAACCGAGCATAAGAGGAGGTGGGAATCAAAGGTACCTTGCCATAACATAAGAGGCATTATCCCAGTGATTCAATAATATTTGTAAGAGAGTCACCTTAAGTGTAACTTTATTTTCTTGCACTTGTATTTGTAATAACACATTATAATAAAACATAGTTCTAGTATAATTCAAAAGCTAATGATCAACATAATAGCTGAAAAATAGTAATTTTTTAATCTTTCCATATGCTAAATAGAATCTCCACCCTTAAAGCATGTAAGATCTAAATAAATTTATGAGGGATGTGAGGCCAATCACCTAATAAGACCATTTTCTATGACACCCTAAAATAATGTCAGCCAATCTCATAATAAGACCATATTTTAGGAAAAAAGCTTAAGTTTAAATGGCTTGAAGAAGTTATTTATCCAATACCAAACATCTTGAGCTCTGAGACAAAACTAGAAGAGATGTATGAGAGAATATTGATGTGCATAAAAAGAGCATCGAGGATCAAGATGCCTAAATGGAATAATCTAGAAACAATATTGAGGCCTTAAAAAATAAGACACTAAGTAAAGTGAGTAAATTTAGGCTCTAGCATTGTTGACCAAATATTGTGAAAGCTGTGATGCCAAACTAACACTAGAGACTGCAAATACCATTGTTGATTTAAAATGGTTACCATGGGTAGATGGATAAAAACCAATGATACTCTTGACGAGGCTTATAGTTCCAAAAAGTAATATTTGGATACTATTTTTGGTTTTTCTACCAAGCCTTGCAAGATATAATACCAATTTTGTGAACACATTAGTCAACATGGATTCTATATTTAAATCAAAGGTCTCATAATTCTAACTAGAAAGCTAAAATTTAGTCTTAAATTAATTCTAGGAAAAGAGATCCTTGGTGATTCTAAAGAATATACCAATGGTGTTTTGATCCCCTTTTTTTTTCAAAATAGAGCACAAACCTAAGGATTCTTCATACAAGGACACTTATAACATTGAAAAATAGAAAACCACCAAATATCTTGTTGGTTCATGGAAACACCAATACAAAAATTAGGACCATTCAAAAGAAGCCAAGGCTTCATAACCTCACAAACTTGAAAAATATTTTATCATAAAGGTCCATTGAATCTAAACAACATATTTCATAATACAGAGGTATGAAGACTGATCCACTTCTAATCTATTCACCTAGTTGGGTGACCAAAAACTTGGCATTGATTGGAAAGTAATCCTAACCCTCTTGTTTCATGGGGAAGACAAAATCTCCCAAACGACCCACTAAAAACCTTGATGATTTTTTTAAGAAGACTAGATAAAATATGAAGAAGCTTTATTTAATTTCAAATAACAAATTTTGGAAGGAACTCAATAAAAAGAGTAGTAGACATGAGTAGTTGCAAGTATCTTGGAAAAAATATAAAATTTTCAGCCACAGATAAAGGTTTGATGACCCAATAGGCAACTTATTTCAATTCTAGCAAAAATTGCTTGCCAAGAAAAGGTTGGAGATTCCTAAAAGGAAAAAGGGATGAACAAAAAATTGAAAAAAATTCCATGATCAATTCAATTCCATCTAAAATAATTAAGCCAAGAAACCATGAGAAGGAAGGATTGTTTGTAACATGGATTCTTTTGCCATTGAAAGGAAAAACTTGAGGCCTTACAAAAAAATCCCCAAACACTAAAGATTATTTTTTATGTTACTTTATTCTTCCAAAAGAGAGAAAGTATCATTATCAAATTGGCCATTAACAAGTTGAGTTGAATAATTGAGTAAATAAATACCTTTAACCAATCATTGAGAAACACAATAAAAAAGGAGGCACCCAAACTCTTCAACAATAAGCACATACAAATTTGGAGCTTAAGGGAAACCTTGGTGGACAGATCAAAAGAGTCCAAACTCACTAAATTGTTAATCAGTAATAGCAAGTCAAATATAGAGATCAAAAAAAAGAATATAAATAAATTGAATGAACTGAGGTCCAAATCCTAAGGCATGTAATATTCCAAGGATAAAGGGTCACTCAATACAATCATATGCCTTAGAAAAATCAATTTTGATGAAAAGATCTTGTTGATGAGGTCATCAAGTCCATTATATGTCTTTCCAATCTGTAATAATATTATCCAATATGTATCTAAATTTGATAAAGCAAGTCTATTCAGGTCACACAATTTGAAGAAGATAGTGTAGCTTTAGGGCTAAGGCTAAATTGGAAATGATTTAATAAGAGATGTTGAGCAAGGTGATGAGATTCCAATTACAATTATCATCTAGATCCTAAGATTTAGGTAAAAACATAATATTTATTTTGTTTATAACTTTTTCTAAGGATTTAGGTTGATAGGCTTCAAGATAAACCTTACATAAGTCTTCCCTAAAATAGATTCAAAAAGTTTTATAAAATTCACAAAGAAAGCTATCACCCCTAGGGGCTTTATCATTAGTCATATTAAAATCCACTTCCTAAAGATCAAGAATAGAGAGAAATTATTCATAAAAGGTTTATTGACAGCAGGAAAGCCAACAAGGAACAATATTAATGCATTCTTGTAAGGCACAATCATTATCCTTAGAACCTTTATTGCCTACTTTTAACCAATGTAGTTTAGCTTTGTTTTGAGCACCCCTAGAAAAATTATTATCTGTAATTTGGTTTTGATGGTGAAGCTCAACAACTCTGAACTACAAATCAGAAGAGAAAATCTCAGCTTCAAGCTTAGTAGCCTAATAGAGATAAAAGGTATTATCCTTATATGCACATCAACAAAATTATCCATTTAGTCCCTAGAAATGTGAATAAAGTGAGCATTACACCTTATGGACCTATTCCACCAAGGAATCCATCTAGCCACTTGAGATGGACTTCCCTCCAAATTCCACAACCTTCAAATATGGGTTTATGATGTTGGAAAAAGGATCTATGATGTAAATCACACTTCTTCAAATGTCACAAGGGGGAGAGGACTAAAATTGATCTAAAACAACCACTTGGCTACAAACCTCAATGGAAGAGCTAGAAAGTGGATCAGGGTTTTAGTACTTTTGGGGGTATGATGTTGTGATCATTAATTTATTACTAATAAGACTTAATTTGATAATGCAATGATGTACCTAGGTTAATTAAGAAAATGTAGCAAATTGAGATGATTTTTGAAAAACGTGGATTTGATAAACAAAAACAAAGTTTAGAATAATAGTGGGTAGACACAAAGAAAATTGGCATATGAATTTGGGCTAAGAATAGTTGGACAAAGGCATTGAGCACCCTAGACTAGGAAAAAAAATACTTAAGATCAAATTTCAGGCTCCTATTTCTCCTTGTCTATAGGTTCTTCTCCTATGGACTCACTGTAAAAACTTCATCTATATCGTTGATAAAATCCACTTTCCCCAATTTGTTGACTTATAGGACTTGAATGCTTGAATGAACAATTAGGTCTTTAATCCTCTCCATATTCGCTTTAGATTTGTAACTTGCACACATGAAATAGGGGGAAGGGTTGTTTTATATAGGGACTTGCCTAGGTCAAACCCCATTTTGGTATCTACCTCCACATTGGCTATGATGATATAAAAGAGAGCTTAACCTCAGTCGAGTAGAGGCTAAATGATAAACAAGAGATAAATTGACAATTGTTGCAACTCACCACTCATAAATTTTCATTCCTTGATGGGCTGGAGTCAATGTACTCATCAGCTTCAAGGATAAATTGATTTTTGGTTTGAATTCTTGCAAGTGTTAGTACTCACAAAAAAAATAGACATGAAACGTAAAAAAACTCACCTGAAAAACGTGATGCAATGCTAACATGATACTTGACTGAAATAATGTTACTATAATTCTACTCTTGACTACTCTTAGGATGCTCACTTATGATCTCAAATTGCCTTAGGATTTTTCTATGATTTCAAATGGTGAAAATGACTTTTATCTACATCTAATTCTTTAATTTCCTATAAACTAATTACCAATAGCTGAAAAATGATTTTGGATTTTTAAATATTAAAATTTCAACACCGACATATTTTAAATTGAGCCAAAATAGGTTGGTCAAGGATGTTGGGTGTCCTAGCCTAGACCTATAATTTTTGGGCCTTAAGTAATGGTAATTTATTATTAATTTATTTCCAATCCCTCTTTTGATTTTTTGAATTTTATTACAAAATGGGTAGATTAAATTCACAATTGGATCCAAGCACATAAAGGGAGCTAAACCTAGTGTGAAATTGTCAAAGATGACAATTTTCAACACTATAGGTCCAACCTGGGCTGATCAGTTAGCAAGGGAGTATTAATAAAAATTATCATTTAACAACCTTAAGAGTATCCACTTTCCATTCTATATTGAATTTTTTGGGACAATGGTCAACCAGTAAGGGCTCTATAAAAAAGAAACAACTAGCAAAAGAGAAGAAAATTTGAGTAGAGATCAGAGAACAATCAAGTTATTTAAAGAATTTGTTAGGCCCAAGCTAGAAATTATTCCATGTATACCAATGGGAATGACAATGGTGATGACCCATATTAGGATTCAAAGACACCAGGCGGATCAAAAAGTAATAATATGGAGTTGACTCAATGCTCAAACCTACTCATTCTGACTATCAATTTAAACTAATTTATATGCATGTATTACACACCTCCCTCTCACTAGCTGTCCAAAAAATAGGCAAAGCCCCATATTTATCATATAAAATCTCCACCATATTAAATTCTACACACATGATCCAAGTTGCAACAAGAAATAAAATCAACAATCTATAGCCATAATAAAGATCTCTTCACAACATCATTGGAAGCATAAATATTATTAATACCAAAAGAAAGATTTTTAACATTTAAGAGGATCCAAATCACCCTATTAGTAGGTTCAAAATCCTAATCTACCACATGTTGAAGAGACCTATAAGAGAGAAAGGTAACCTCTCCACATCTACCGTTGTGATGGTTGAAAAAAGACTAGTTGGTTACATGTATTGGCACATAGCAGAAAGAAAAAAACTAGTAATCTTGACCATATATAAGAGAAAAACATCCAAAATTGGAATTTTTTTATTAACATATTTGACTACATGTTTCTGAGGGAAATCATTGAGACCTCGAGCATTTTAGGAGATAAAATTCATTGACGAGAATCAAAAGGCATGTCATTGTTATCTAAATCTTCAAGAGAGGAATAATGATTTTGTAAAAACTCTTCTCTAGAAAAAAAATCCCTAACTAAATGTTGGGGATTGACATCCTCATTTTTTTTGTAGTATACCATCCCTCCTCCAACCCCTCCAATGAACTATGAGAAATACAAAATCCCTTGGGAGAAGGGTGAGATAATAGGTATCTCCAGCTACGAGGATAAAATAAATGCTAGTTGAGATATTCTAGAAAATGGTTGTTTTATGCAAGGCTCCCCATTAGAGGGAGCAACCTCTTTCCTCTTATCAAAATGTTTTGAAGACACCCTTGGTTATACTTGATTCATTGGGTGGTCAAGCATGGGAAAGGATTTGGCCTAAGAAACACTAGAATGAGTAACTCTATTTTACAATTGTATTCCACCTTTCCCCAAATTTTGGAGGAGCCTCAACAAGCTAGGAGAAGGGTTAATTACAAGGAAGGGTGAAAGGAAAATATGTAATCCTATGCTCAAAATATTGACACTAGAAATAAGTAATGGGAAAATTAATGTAAAGCACATGATGGGTGTGACATAGATACCAATGTTTAGAAAGATCTATCTCAACACACACACACTTTCTTGGTTGATCTTGATAGAACCCATAAATTTCAACATAAATGAATTTGCCAAGAGAAGCAAAAATTTTAGCAAAAAAAATTCAATAGCGAAATAAAACCTTGAAAATTCAATCCAAATAGGAAAATGAAGGGTAAAGTCACACATCCATAGCTAAAAAACCAAGAAGGGTGTGTGAACATACCATGGGCCATGTTTAAGGATAACCTCTACATGACTACCCTCATCAAAATAGAAAAGAAAAAATGCCTTTGGTAAGGTTATGGACAATATCAAGTCAGAATCCATACAAGGTCTAGTGTTTGTTAACCCATTCACAAAGCATTTTTTCATGAGGAGTTCTCCCAAAAAATATCATATAAGAGTAAAATGACCTAAAAAAATTTATGTATTATCAATTTCAAGGATGGGTAAAACCACATACATCACATGATTAGAAGGAGCTTACATTGTGGAATACTTTGGGAACAAAACTTTAGGGATGCTTGTTCAGTGGTTCCATTGATTAAAGCCACTAATCCTTCAACACCAACATAAATTATCAAGTTGAAATAATTCTAGGCCATGTAAAGGACTACCGAGAAACATGCAACAAATGTAGAAGGGTAAAATATTTATTGTGTCAAAGGTGCAAATTGACTTCTTTGGAATAAAATTTATTTTGTTTGGAACAAATTCCAATTTATTTTAAATATATACTAGAAATATAAATGAATTATAAGTCTAAATTATTTTGAATTCATTCTTTAAATTGCTACTAAAGACTTGTAGTCTAGATATTTTTGGTTAGTTGGATTTAGACATAAACTTCAAAGGTTTGGTTGTTTGCACTTTCAATGGATCTCAATTGATACATGTTATAATGGTGCAACGTAACCATGGAATTTTAAATTGTTTTTAGCCTTTTTATCTAAACTATTTATCCCTTTATGCGATTATCTATCTGGTCAAGGATGTTGGGTGTCTTGGCCTAGACCTATCATTTTGGGGCCTTAAGCAATGGTAATTGATTATTAATTTATTTTCAAACCCTCTTCTAATTTTTTGAATTGTATTACAAAATGGGTAGATTAAATTCACAATTGGGTCCAAGCACAAGAAGGGAGCTAAACCTAGTGTGAAATTTTCAAAGATGAAAATTTTCAATGCTATAGGTTTGAACCACAAAAAATATATGCAAGAAGGGAAAGAGGATTCCCCAAATAGGCTCCTTGGGTTCTTCACCTAGGAGCTCTTGATTAGGAAAATTGAACTCTTTCACCTAATGATCTATTCCTTTTGGGTGAGTTCATTTAAAGATAGGGGTTGTGTTGTGTGCGATTATGTCTAAATGTGATAGTCTAAATGTTGGAAATTCATAAATGAAATCAAATGCTAATGTAAAACTTAAATATGCAACTATGTTGGAAAACACATTGTGATATACAAATACCCTAAGAAATGTAAACTAAACTAAACAGAAATGAATGAAATAGAATGTGTACCTGGAAATGAGTTGCAAAAGCTAGAGATGTTGTTGAATCTAGAATTTTTTCCTGGTGGGACACTTAATCCATTCTAGTCGACCTAGTCCTTTTTTAGGGTGATTTCGAGAAACTAATCTAAGGCTTGTTTCAACCAAATGGGTATTTGGATCCGCAAAAATCTCTGGAAAATAGGCACACTAGGACTAGGTCACCACAACTTGTGGGAATGTCCCTTTTTCCTTTTCAAAAGATTCGCTTGGTAATTTCTCAGATCTGGAACTGCAGAACTCGGCCTGTAGGTGTCTTTTTTTTGATACTTTTCCCTAGTTTTCAAGGATATGCCCTAGATAAGTCTTCAATCCATCCTTGGATGACCTCCAAACCTGCAAAATGCCTAAATCTGCAAACACCCACAAAGAAGGAAGAAGAAAATATTGGATGTTAGGATATAGGGGTTTTCCTTGGTCAAATTGCTTTGTAGATAATCAAATCAAATGATGAAATAAGACAAGAAAGCATGAAATATGGAATAGTAGATTTAGTACATTTCCATGGAGATAGATCTTGGGTTGCTACAACCATTCAACCCTTGAATGCTTCAGTAAAGGATGTTTTGAGGACCTAGAATGCAAACCCTAGCTTGCTTGAGAAGAGTAGTGGATGAGGAGTGAAGAGTTGTGAATAATGAGTGTCTCTAATGTGAATTATGATGAATTGGGTTTTTTAGGCTTATTTAAAGGTAATGCACCTAAAAAAATCCATTATTTGATCGTCAAGGCCGACATGAAGGAGAAATAGACCAAAACCCTAACTTCTCTCACACACAACCCAAAAAATAGCTCCAATGGGACTAGGTTGCCACCTTGGGTGACCTAGTCCACCTAGACAGGACTAACTCGCCCAAATGAGCGACCTAGTCCTACAGGGGCCATTTTGCTAGCTAGATAGTCTGAGAGCGATGAAATCGGGTTTATATGATGATTTTATTAGATATTTGATCAAATTAAGTTGTGGGATGCATAATAAGGGGTCATAGGCGCCTATAAATGATGATGAAAAGGGGTTATTTAGGTCCAAAATCCATAGGCAAGTGTCCAAATGAGTAAAAAGTGTCAAAGGTTACACTTTTTGGTGACACATTTAGCCCCCACTTTAGTGAGAGGATGAAGTTGTTGTAAACTCACAATAAAGTAGCCCAATGGAGATGGTGAAGAATGAGAAAGAGGAAGGAGGTGGTCAAGCCCCTAGGGTTCAGGATCCTAAGTCAAGAAGACATTAGTGCAAGAAGACACATTCAAGGGTGAATGATTTGCAGCAAACTGAGGTATGTGATCATGCAATGACATGAACTAGAAGGAAAGAGAAGAATGAACGGTGAAAAGTTGGATCAAGCTTCAACCGTTTGTCCAGCTAGTTGTGGATCAGATCTAGGTTGTTTGTCCAAAAAGAGAGGGTGGTTTAGTGAGAAACTCATGCCAGTGTTTCGGCTTCTCATTATACTAACCGTACCAAAGTTAACTCACTTGATAACTTTGATAAGGCACCACAATGCTTGTGTAAATTCTTTTGAATATGAATTTTATGTGAAGATTTTGTTGAATGGTATTTTTCTTTGTTCATGTGAGGTCTTCTTCTTAGGGAGTATTATGCCTAATGTCTCCAAGAGAGGACAAGTCGAGGTGTCAGATTGTTATCCATAGGATGCCCCATTTGCATCATGCCACTTCAGTTGATTGTACACTTTTGGAAAGAATCAAACCCAATGACACCACTAAGAAGAGGACACATCATAAGAAAAAGAGAAATCACGCCATGGAATTTTGTAAAAAGGATGTTTTCTATAGATGCCCCCACTTTAAAGCGGTTGTTGACACCATTGTTGTGAGCAATTTCTTTAAAGTAGCCAAGGATAAGTGAAAGAAGACATGAGAGCTAACTTGGAAATCCCTATACCAAGTCATATGTTTTTGAAGTAAGCTACATCATGAAGAGGGGTAGTATGTCACATGCGAGTTACTCTTAAGACATGTTGTCCACATCCCAAGCTTTCTATGTTATGTTCGTGAAAGTTTAACGAATAGTCAAAGGAGATAATGACAAGTGACATACGAAGACAAGGATAAGGCTACTTAACCCTAGCCCCCACTTAGTGCAGGGCCAAGGTGAGCCTAGAATGGATGATGGTATGTTGCTCCTTGCAAGGGACGCAAAACATGCAATAGTGAGTATGTGATGATCCTACAACTATTACAAGGCAAGGAGTAGCAACTAATGTTATTTGTGTGGAGGAGAAAACAAGGTGTCATAAAAGTTAGCCTTGATGGTATACACTTTATCATAGATGTGAGGAATGTCGTGGTAACTTGGTTGGTGGGAAATGTTGTGCTTAGGTGGGTGAAAGGTGAATTCGGGTTGGGGTCAAGATTGGTGCTTGTGTGATGGTGGGTAAAGAATGGGAGGATTCTTAGGATGGCCCATGGGGTATGTAGGAGGTTCATTGATCGAGGGGGATCGAATCGACACTTGAGTATGCATAACCTCAGCGGGCCTAGTTTGAAGTATGGCTAAGAAAAGGAAATCTAGTATCATCTTGGTACAGTTACCCAAAGAATACACATTGCTATTACTTGAACAGGGATGAACCATGATACCTTCCCTAGTAAGCAAGTTGTTAGGAGAACCACAAACCAAGTGCCCTTGACAGTCAAGGGTTGGGTCATCCAAAAGAACTTCATCGTATGGAAAGGGAGGATCAATAGTTTGATTTTCTTGTTTATGGAGGGTGGGGAAAGCAAGAGAAGGCTCTAGGTGAGTATTTAAAGTCACTTTATTTTTCATAATATTTAGCCTAGGAGGAGAGCTTGTAATATGATCATCATAGTCCATTGTTAGAAGTGGTGAAGTAGCGTCATCACAGATATGGGAGATAGCAAGAAAAGGAATTTTATGGTCAACGAGGTCTTCCCAAATGGGAGGTACATGAGTAAAAGGAGGGAGAAGATTCCCATGAGTCTTATTAAGGATAGCTTCTAACACAAAACTATCTTCTAGACATTGAGGATGGATAGTAGGAGAAAGATAAATTTCATGGGAATGGTTATGGAGTCTAGGTAAGGTGATGTTTAGGAAGGTGTCTATGATTTCAGTTTCTTGTGCTAAAATATCTTCCCAAAGGGGATGAAGAGAAGGACAAGCAAGACCTTCATGATGCTCAACGATTGTAACTTCTTTTGCCAAGATACCTTTGTCACTTAAAGGAGAGGTATCATGAGAAGAACAAATGTGATCATCATGATTGTCTATGTTTGTATTCGCTTCTAACACAACATCCTCACAAATAGGAGAGATAGAAGGTAGTGTAAATTTAAGACAATTATTAACCTTTTCATTCGCTAGACTCTCATAGCTAGGGAATGTATTGAATGAATGATTACCATGTTTAGGTACTAAATTTTTCTTGGAAAATTTGGAAAGAATTGAAACTAACATTTTGAAATGCAATGTAAAGACTTAAAATGAAATGCAATTTTCAGCTGTCAAACAAGGTAATTTACAGATTACACTATATGCAATTATCTAAAAATGAAATGATGTGAATGCAAAAGAAAATTTAAGCAATGCAAGGAATGAGCTAATTTGAGCTAGATTAAGTAAAATGCATGTTACAGAAACACAACCAATTGATACAAATGGATAATGGGAGAAAATAGAAGCCTAAAAATAGAGATTTCAACTCTCTAAAAGGTTGTTTCAGAGGCCTAAAGGGACTAGGTCGCCCAGAGTGGCAACTTAGTCCTCTTGGTGATTTTTTTCAAATTTTTCAGTTTTTGGATGGGGTTAGGTGGTTTTTGTGTTGGTTGATACATGCCTAAGATGCAAATTCAATTTTTTTTATTTTTTTCAATGATTTAAAATGCAAAAATGCAACCTATATGCACTTTCTCTAAATGCAAAATTTGAAACCCTAGAATGCAATGTAAACAATGCAAAATGTAATGTAATCCAAACCTAGGACCTAATGAAGGACTCCAAATCAGACAAGAAGGGGGTAGGAATGTCAGTTTCACCAAAATGAACCACCAAAAATATATGAAAGAAGGGAAAGAGGATTCCCCAAATAGGTTCCTTGGGTTTTTCACCTAGGAGCTCTTGATTAGGAAAATAACACTCTTTACCCTAATGATATGCCTTTTGGGTGCGTTCATTCAAATATAGGGGTTTTTTTGTGTTTGATTATGTCTAAATGTGATAGTCTAAATGTTGTAAATGCATAAAGGAAATGAAATGCTAATGTAAAACTTAAATATGCAACTATGTTGGAAAACACATTATGATATACAAATACCCTAAGAAATGTAAACTAAACTAAATAGAAATGAATGAAATAGAATGTGTGTACCTGGAAATGAGTTGCAAAAGCTAGAGATGTTGTTGAATCTAGAATTTTTGCCTGTTGGGACACTTACTCCATTTTGGGCAACCTAGTCCTTTTTCGGGGTGATTTTAAGAAACTGATCTGAGGCATGTTTTAGCCAAATGGGTATCTGAATCCGCATAAATACCTGTAAAATAGGAAAAATGAGACTAGGTCACTACAACTTGTGGGAATGTCCCTTTTTCCTTTTCAGAAGATTCAAAGGGGGATTCTGTAGACATCGACCTGCACTTCCTCTCCTAGTAATTTCTTAGATCTAGAACTGCAGATCTCAACCTGTACGTGTCTTTTTATGGATACTTTCCCCTAGTTGTCAAGGTGATTCCCTAGATAAGTCTTCAATCCATCCTTGGATGACCTCCAAACCTGCAAAATTCCTAAATTTACAAACACCCACAAAGAAGGAAGAAGAAAATATTGGATGTTAGGATATAGGGGTTTGCTTGGTCAAACCCCTTTGTAGATAATCAAATCAAATTATGAAATAAGACAAGAAAGCATGAAATATGGAATACTAGATTTAGTACCTTTCCATGGAGATAGATCTTGGGTTACTACAACCATTCAAACCTTGAATGCTTTAGCAAAGGATGTTTTGGGGACCTAGGATGCAAACCCTAGCTCACTTGAGAAGAGTAGTGGATGAGGAGTGAAGAGTTGTGAATAATGAGTGTCTCTAATGTTGGGAAATATTGGTCATCTCAGATAAGTATCTAAGATCTCTAGTGCCTTCGATAACTTTAATTTCAATTAGATTGCCTCAAAAACACATACAACTATGTCATAAAGCGGAATCAAACACAGTTCATTTCCCACATTAATCCTTCTCAGAGAAACTTATGCAGATTTAGTTTCAACAACAAACATTAACAGATTCTAACAAAGAAACATGAAACATGAAAGATGAGACAGAACAGTTTCATGAGACAAAACACATAGATTTACGTGACAAAATCCTTTCGGGTAAAAAGCCCCACACTCCAAAAGCCCAGATCACCATTGTATTATTCATGTAACAGAATAGTTACAAATACAACTCAAACACTAAGCCTTTACAGAGATTACATCTTTTTTCATTCTAGAGACAGACCGGTAGCAACCCCATGACAATAATTTCCCTCTCTCCTTTTTACACTTCTCTGATCAACCTCTCAATCCATTACAACCTTTGCACTGTTACAATACTCTCACACAACATATAGAGCAGATTCACAGAGAGAGGTTTCACAATCGAATCAAAGAGAGAGGGCAGAGTCACCTCTTAGAACAACATACTCATCCTCCAACTCCCACCACCGAACATACAGAGAGAGTTCCATTATTTTCACATTCTCAAATGGTTTGTTGATCTTCCAACGGTCACAACAGTCCAACTTCCAATGGTTTACATTCTGCTTCTCCCATTTGTCCACAACCAACAACATAGGACAGTCATTCGATTAGTCAAGTTAGTGTCCTTCATCCAGCTAGATAAATTCAAACGCCCACCCCTCTACCGTATCCAAGACACAACACCCTCGTGGTGTGGCAATGACTACACCGCACCACCATAGGATCCTCCAAGTCCTATCACAGTGTGGTGGTATATCGCGCTACCACTCACAAGGTTGAAGGTTCTCGTGGTATGGTGGTATCATTGCACCTATGCATGAAAGCTCTTGCAGTACGATGGTATCATCATGCTACCACGAGACAGCCACAAGGCTCTCACAGTATGGTGGTATACCGCACTACCGCTCAACTATGAAAAGGTTCCCACAATATGGAAAAATACACCGCACTACCGCATCTTAGCCAAAAGGCTCCCGCGATATGGTGGTGACCATGCTAACGCACCTCTCTCACCATATTACCTGGTGGTTCAATGGTACAAGCATAAACATAACAACTATGCAAATTGGCCAGACATCTCAGCAGTCACACCGACATTTCTCTCTCATAGGTTTAGGCCAGTGGGATTGAGGCACACAATTCCAACATCTAATGTGAATTATGATGAATTAGGGTTTTTAGGCTTATTTATAAGCAATGTACCTAAAAACATATGTTATTTGATCCTCAAGGCCAACATGAAGGAGAAATAGACCAAAACCCTAACTTCTCCGGCACACAACCTCGAAAATAGCTCCAAAGGGACTAGGTCGCCACCTTGGGCAACCTAGTCCACCTGGACATGACTAATTCGCCCACATGGGCAACCTAATCCTACAGGGGCCATTTTTCCAGCTGGATAGTCCGAGAGCAAAGAAATCAAGTTTATATGATGATTTTATCAGATATTTGATCAAATTAAGCCTTGGGATGCATAATAAGGGGTCATAGGGGCTTATAAATGATGATGAAAAGGGGTTATTTAGGTCCAAAATCCATAGGCAAGGGTCCAAATGAGCAAAAAGTGTCAAAGGTTACACTTTTTGGTGACATAAGGTCTAACCTAGGCTAATGAGTTAGCAAGGGATTATTAATAAAAATTATCATTTAACAACCTTAGGAGTATCCACTTGCCATTCTATATTGAATTTTTTGGGACAATGCTCAACTAGTATGGACTCTATAAAAAAGAAACAACTAGAAAAAGAGAAGAAAAATTGAGCAGAGATCATAGCACAATCAAGGTGTTTAAAGATTGTGTTAGTCCCAAGCTAGAAATTATTCCATGTATACCAATGAGAATGACAATGGTGATTACCCTTAGGATTCAAAGACACCGGGTGGATCAAAAATCAATAATATGGAGTTGACTTAATGCTCAAACCTACTCATTTTGACTATCAACCTAAACTAATTTATATGCATGTAGTACACACCTCCCTCTCACTAGTTGTCCAAAAAATAGGCTAAGCCCCATCTTTATCATATACCATCTCCACCATATTAAAAACTACACACATGATCCAAGTTGCAACAAGCAATAAATCAACAATCTATAGCCATAATAAAGATCTCTTCACAACATGATTGGAATCATAAATATTATTAATACCAAAAGAATGATTTTTAACATTTAAGAGGATCCAAATCGCCTTATTAGTAGGTTCAAAATCCTAATCTACCACATGTTGAAGTGACCTATAAGAGAGAAAGGTAACCTCTCCACATCTACCATTGTGATGGTTGAAAAAAAACTAGTTGGCTAGATATATTGGCACATAATAGAAAGAAAAAAACTAGTAATCTTTACCATCTATAAGAGAAAAAACATCCAAAATTGGAATTTTTTTATTAACATATCTGAGTACATGGTTCTTAGGGAGATCATTGAGACCTCAAGCATTTTAGGAGATAAAATTCATTGATGAGAATCAAAAGGCATGTCATTGTTATCTAAATCTTCAAGAGAGGAATAATGATTTTGTAAAAACTCTTCTCTATAAAAGACTCCCTAACTAAATGATGGGGATTGATGTCCTCATTTTTTTGTAGTATACCATCCTTCCTCCAACCCCTCCAATGAACTATGAGAAATACACAATCCCTTGGGAGAAGGGTGAGATAATAGGTATCTCCAGCTACAAGGATAAAATAAATGCTAGTTGAGATATTCTAGAAAATGGTTGTTTTATGCAAGGCTCCCCATTAGAGGGAGCAACCTCTTTCCTCTTATCAAAAGGTTTTGAAGACACCCTTGGTTATACTTGAGTCATTGGGTGGTCAAGCATGGGCAAGGATTTGGCCTAAGAAACACTAGTATGAGTAACTCTATTTTATAATTCTCAATTGTTGTCCACCTTTCACCAAATTTTGGAGGAGCCTCAACAAGATAGGAGAAGGGTTAATTATGAGGAAGGGTGTGAGGAAAATATGTAATCCTATCCTCAAATTATTGACACCAAAAAAAAGTAATGGGTAAATTAAGGTAAAGCACACGATGGGTGTGACATAGATATCTGATCTTTAGAAACATCTATCTCAACACACACACACACACTTTCTTGGGTGATCTTGATAGAACCCATAAATTTCAACATAAATGAATTTTCCAAGAGAAGCAAGAATTGTAGAAAAAACAATTCAATATGCGAAATAAAACCTTGAAAATTCAATCCAAATAGGAAAATGAAGGGTATTTTTATATGATATAGTAGAGTCACACATCCATAGCTAAAAAACCAATAGAGGTGTGTGAACATACCATGGGCCATGTTTAAGGATAACCTCTACATGATTACCCTCATCAAAATAGAAAAGAAAATATCTATTTGGTAAGGCTATGGATAATATCAAGTTAGATTCCATACAAGGTCCAATGTTTGTTAATCCATTCACAAAGAATTTTTCATGAGGAGTTCTCCCAAAAAATATCATATAAGATTAAAATGATCTTAAAATTTGTATGGATTATCAATTTCAAGGATGGGTAAAACCACATACATCACATGATTAGGAGGATCTTACATTGTGGAATACTTTGGGAAAAAAACTTTGGGGATTCTTGTTCAGTGGTTCCATTGATCAAAGCCACAAAACCTTCAACACCAACATAAATTATAATGTTGAAATAATTTTAGGCCATGTAAAGGACTACCAAGAAACATGCAACAAATGTAGAACGGTAAAATCTTTATTGTGTCAAAGGCGAAAATTGACTTCTTTGGAATAAAATCTAATTTGTTTGGAACAAATTCCAATTTATTGTAAAGATATATTAGAAATATAAATGAATTATAAATCTAGATTATTTGAATTCATTCTTTAGATTGCTACTAAAGACTTGTAGTCTAGATAGTTTTGGTTAGTTGGATTTAGACATAAACTTCAAAGGTTTGGTTGTTTTCACTTTCAATGGATCTCAATTGATACATGTCATAATGGTGCAACATAACCATGGAATTTTAAAGTGATTTTAGCCTTTTTATCTAAACTATTTATCCCTTTATCCCATTATATATATCCCTTTTCCACTTGTTTGTGCTATTCATTGTCATACATCTCATAGTTAGTGGCCTTATTTATCCATTGCATATCTCACATGCTTTCACACTCACATATTAGTAGATATGTTCACCTATGGTCATTTTATATGTGATGGTACTAACATGTTCATATCTTACATGACATGCTTTTTGTTTTTACATGATATATTTTATAGGTTATAGCTATTTTTGCTTCACCGTTGGAGGCAACATTTGGGTCATCAAGTATAACCCTTTAATTTATGTGCTCGCATGCTTATCTCTTTCTTATCACTTGAAATATCATATTTGATTTTCACATGATGTTATATTAACATTTATCAAATATTTGGTGTGCTCTATTTAATGTTATATTATCTCCTTACATACTTTGCATGCAACCAATTGGAGGGAGAGCATAAACCATCATTAATATTCTTTCATAGTATTATAATTTCACTTACGCACTTATGAATCATCATTTCTTGGTATTGTATAGATCCTCATTATTGTTTGCAAATAGATTGCATCTTTTTTTCTATATAACAAGTTTCTGCATAGTCAAAGATCTTCATTTTTCCTATAGAATCAAAACATGTTTCAAATGGTTTACATCCCTTGACACATTTATGCATAGTAATAATATGGTTTTGTTGGTATAAGTAATTTTATAGTTATACTTATTCAAAGCCTTAATACTTTCTACTTGGTCAAAATATCTTACCTTACTCCCTTTTGTTTAGTGTGTTTGGTGGCAGCAATACATTGTATTGTAGTCTCATAAAATCAATGTGATGGACAATTTGGAGCAGGTGTGAGGACAATAAAAAGCTAGAAATCAGCCATCACATTAATGGCAACATGCTCACCCTCATATTTCAATATTGAAGTGTATGTGAATCTACACCCTAAAGATAAATAATGGTGTTTAGGCAAGAAAATCCTTTTGAAGTAGTTGGAAGAGTTAAATTGTGTAGAGAGTACTTTCTACTCTCAAGTTTCTAGGATAGGGAAGAGTCTATAGGGAGAAAATTTTCCTCAACTACCTCAAGGAAATAAGCTCAAGTGACAAGAGACGGTCAAGGGAGATTTTATGTTATTTTATTCGTGGTTTATGACTTTTAATGGAAAAAGAACTTTAGGAGCCAAGTGAACATGCCTCAAATGTCTTGGGAGAAAGACGTACTAGCTCTCAACCAGATGACAAAAGTTCAGACCAATGACAAAAGCATGACACATCAGCATCTTAGTGGGGTGCTAGTGTACCGTATGGACTAGAGATAAAGTCAATCATTAGAAACTCTTAGGTCTTACTAACTACTCAAATATTGGAGTTTGATAGTTTGGGTCCTAATCTAGCAAAGTCTGAAAAATAAAGGTAAAATCATAACAAGAAGAATACTAGATAACAAATAATTAAGCTATAAAGAAAAATAATGAGTGAGGGAAAGGAATGACCTCATGTTAGGTCTAGCTATAAATCCTCCCACAAAGATCCTTATGCACCACTTGCACACATAGAAACAGTAAAAAGTGTTGGGGTTGTTTTAAGGCTTGCCAAGTGGTCAAACCCTCATTTTGGTGTTTCCACCTCCACCGATAGCCAAAGAGACAACAATATAGAGAAGTAGACAATAAAGTGACAAGATAAAGAAATAGAACATGCAATATAATAATATGATACTCAATAAGAATGATGATGGAATAAAATAAAGAAACACCCTCACTCCAAAAACATCGAGAAGTCAAAAGGAAGTGCAATGCCTTGAAAGAGCTTGAGACGTAGTTTCACAAACATGCAAGAACTTGATGTAGGAGAGCAAGAGTCCAAGAGAGAAAGAAGAGAATGAAGGTAGGTGAAGTGTAATGTCCAAATGAATACATGGTCAAGAATCTTGTCAAGATGTTCATGCAGTGTGTAGACATCTATTTAACATGAAAGTGTCCCGAACAAAAAATCCCCTACCAATAGAAAATGACAAGGCCAAGGACAAAAATGAAGGCAAAGAGGAAGGGAATTCATATTATCATCTCATTAGGCTAAATTGAAGTTTTATGTAATGTGAAATTGAATTAAGGTTGCAATTTTATGATATTGTACATTTTAGCTCCACTTTAGCGAGCATATGTATCAAAACATGTGTGAGATAAATTAGAAAGAGGTTGAAGAGAATATACCCTAAATATGTTTGTTAGTTGATAAATAAATAATTTAGTTGTTATTTTTGGGAAGTTATTCTTGTAAGATTTTATTCATGAGGAATGCAAGGCTATATTTTCCAATGCAATGTAATGAAAATTATTTCAAAGAATTCAATAATATATTTTTGTGTATTGTTCTTTATCTACAAAAATGGTTGATCTAATTTTGTGTGTGGTTTTTCTATCATTTTTCCACATTTTATGGTGCCACATGATGGTATCCTTACATTCCTTATACATCATTATTGAGCTCTCCAAGATTAAATCAATTTACAAATATTTTTCTACTCCCCTCCAAATTTGTTGTATTCTTTACATGCAACTAATTGGAGGGGGCTATAAGGTCACTAAATTTATTTTCGTAAGTAAGATTATAGCAACCATCACATGATCAAAGGCTATTTTAAATGGTATCACATTACTTTTGCTACCCCAAGGCAATATATATTGATTTGTTTCATTAATTTTATAATGTGTTCCACCACAACAAAATATCTCTCATCCCTTTCCTCTCTTTTCATTTTTTATTCTAAGTATAGACACCATAATTTTTTTTTAAATGCCTATATGATGTTATTCACTATTTTTTCCTATTTTGCAAGTTCCCAAGGTAGATCACTCATTCCAAAGAAGCGTGTCCTAAGTAGTACAATATGTATCCTTTTTATGATTCGTCTAAATAAATTTACTATGATAGCTACTTGATTTTATTTTTACATGCATTCTTAGGATATTTCACATATAAATCAAAGTAGGTGGGAAATTAATAGCCAAAATTACATATCTTGCACTTCTCCCCTTCAGATTCACTTAAGGTAGGTTATCTTTATACAATGAAATGCATATAAATAACATAATTTATCCTAATAGTTGGCACATAGTTCAAGCCCTACCTCTCTCCATCTACACTCACTCTTAATGGTTTAATCCTAGTCTTCAGATTTATGCATTTCCTACCTTGGATCAAATCTGTGATTTACCAAAATGACCTAGATTAAATTTATATTTTATAATTAATTAAAATATTTTTTAAATAAATTCTAAAAATTAAATTTATATTTTTTTTGTTTAAAATAAATTTTAAAATTAATCAAATAGTCACATATAATTTTATTTTTTAAAATATATATATATATATATATATATATATATATATATATATATATATATATATATTTTTAAATTTATAAAAAAAATCATTCAAACTACTCTAAAAATAATAAATTGTAAGAAAGTTTTAGGTCAATTGTCAACTTAAAAACATACTATAAATATGGCAGCTTTTTTATATTAATTTTTATTTCATAAGAAAATCTATTTCATTTTTATAAATTATTATTTTTATTTCAAAATAAAAAATTAATACACTATTTATTGAGGTTTATACTATATAAGATATGATTGAGTTAGATTTGATTTTTATTAGTCCATAGGCTACATATAGTGTGAGATTTGAGCCTAAACTCGCGTTGCAAACACTGTTCAGTCCTCGGAAAACATGTTTCAACTACCGTTAAATGGTAAATCAGTTATCGTTAAATGGTAAATCAATTGTCATTAAATGGTAAATCTATTACTGTTTAATAGTAAACACCTCCAAAATATCAATTGAAAGTCTCCAAAATCTCACTTATTATGCAAAAGAAAGATAAATATTATGTTTCAATTGGATGGGAACATTATATTTCCATTTGGAATTTTTTTTGTCAATTTGATGACAACTTTCCTTTATTATTTGCATTGTTTTATGTTTTATATTTGCAAACAAATAATTGAAAATCAGATAATTTATCTAATTTCTTTAAGGAAAAAAATTAGATTTGTTTAAGTGGAAAAAATCTAGATTTGTCTAAGTTTATTTTATTACATTATTTAGTACTTATTAATAATATTTAATCCAACCACATGCAACAAGAACTTCCACACTGCATCCATCGACACCCATGCACAAACACATACTCTCTAACATATTAACATACATATAGATAATTTTTTATGGGACATAATCCTTGAACCTCCTTTAAATGCAAGTACTAGTTAATTATTAATTATGAAGAATTAATTTTCTTTATTGTAATGACAATTAAATTAAAGATCTTTAAATAATTTTAAATTGGTTTTCTTTGTTGATGACAATTTAAGGAAAAAAACACTAACATTTATGAATTCACCTTTTTTTTTTTTTTAAATGCACTACATAAAACCCTATCCTTAAATAGCCTAATGGATAGGCTGAAAGGAAGCATAGATGCCACCTAGTATATAAAATCAAGCAGAGAGAGAGAGAGAGAGAGGTGTCTGTTACTTACCCTCCAGTTAAATCCATGGACCACCCTGAGCGAGAACAGATCTGTAGAAGGGTGTCCTTCCATCCGTCAATCTCTTCTCCTTGGTATCGAACTGAATGCCCATTAAATTTTAGACATGGACAGATTTGTTGAAGGCCATACTTCCACCACTCGATCTCTTCTCTTGGGTATCGGTCTGAATATCTATAATGTTTTAGAAATGCTTGCCCGTACGGACTGGAGTTTCCTTGAGGATATCTAACGTGGGTTGGATCCACATCATAGAAGAGGGGAATGATCTTGGTGTTCACCTCGGTGTTCACCATTGTGGCGGCCTCCTTGAGACACCATGCAGAATCTGCATAGCCTTTAGAAAATATAGGAATCCCTATGGCACTGCTCTCGATTGCTCTTTTCAAGCTTGGCTCAATTATTTCTCCCTTTTCCAGTTTGTGGCTGTCTAAAAAGACATTCAGTCTGGCAGCAGTGATAGCTTGAAAGAGATGATCAACCAGAGTATTTCTCACATCTTCTCCCTTGAAACTCAGAAACACATGATATTCCTTACCACTTTGGAAAGGAATTTCGGTTGAGGGAGGCATGTATTCTTCCATCTTGAATTCTTCCATCTTTGAGAGTTGCAACCGGAAAGAATGGCAGAGAGGATTGAACCCAAACAACTATGAAGAACTCAAAATCCTGTCACACATTCCGGTGTTAGCAATTTTGTTTGTATAAAACCAAGTCAGGCTGTACGTGTATAGAAGAGATTCCCCACTTTACAGCTATCAAGTTTTTCCCATGTTCGATGACAGCCAAGTCTTTTTCATCCCACCGATCATGTTATAACTTCTTGTCATCTTCAATATGAGAGCGTGAACAGTCAGTCGAGTATTTGATTTAGGTGGTGGCCGGCTATGTCTTTATTAAAGATCTCTTCACATGTTCAATGACTACGTACCAACATTTAGAGAGTCACGGCAAACAAGACTACATTTTTTGAATTTTCATCTCCAGCATCTGTACTTTTTCCGCATTTTTGTTTTCTTTAATCCTTTTCATTTTCAAAAGGTAACAATGCAATTAAAAATTACAAAACGTAGACCACAAGCAATCCAAACAAAAACAAGAGCAGTCATTGTTCTATCACGTTCAAATGATCGCCATAGCTTAAAAAGAGTAATCATTAAAAAGAGTAACCTTCAAATGTGTGATTACTATTTATTATTATTATGTAAGGTAAAATATGAATATAATGTGAAATCAGTGGATAAATTGTATGTGCACTTTGTTATCAGTGCTTTATGAATGAATGTCGTCTCATTTAATATTGAATGAAAGAATGCATTTTGGATGAATATTGTGTTCATATTCTAACTTTGGAGATGTATTATGTATGTTGCATATTTTGTGAACAATTGTCGTGTACATGTGTTAGTGTTTGCAGATATATAATCAATTCCTCCAAGCGGAGGGGAAGTATCACTCAGGAGAAGGTCGTGGTCGGGTAAACAGTAACGTAACTTATATGAGCTTACACACACCACCATAGAATAATTGAGTCAGGTTATCATGTGGGAAATAGGTAAGTCATCCTTAGAATAATGTGTCTGCATTAGTAAGAATCTTGTTTACTATTGAATGCATGCTTCAATGATGTTTATTTGTTTGAATTTGTGAGTCCTTCCTTATCCTACTATGTTTGTTTGTGTGAGTGAATGAGTGTTTGGATATATACATATATGCATATGTCGCCATACACGAACAATGGATATAATGGGATGTCCATACGAGTATGACAACATATCTATAGAGATGCATATATGCATATAGATAATTGATATGACGTTATAGTCACGTAGGTCATGATCATTCGAATAATGAATAGTATTTGACTAACATATATATATATATATATATATATATATATAATACACACATAAGCGTAAATGCTTAATAGAGGAGTGTGTATATATATATAATGTTATTATGTGAAGGTTATCTTGTTGTATTCATTTGTGTATTGAATAGATACATACTTGTTCAACATGGCATATATATATCATATAGATAATTGATATGATGCTATAGTCACGTAGGTCATGATCATTCGAATAATGAATAGTATTTGACTAATATATTGCTATATAGTGTATATATATATATAATACACACATAAGTGTAAATGCTTAATAGAGGAGTGTGTAAATATATATATACATATATATATATATATAATATAATGTTATTATGTGAAGGTTATCTTACATTGTATTCATTTGTGTATCGAATAGATACATACTTGTTCGACATGGTGTATATATGTGTGTATATATTAAATATGTATATATATGTGGTGATTTCATTTGAAGATCATTCACTTTGAAATTGACTATTTCAAACAATGAATGGCAGTTGATTATTATTCTTAATACATTGGCTTTATAGTTGATAATCTTGGGCGACTTAATAGCTGAAACATGGAAATGAATATGGTTGTGTTCATAAGCCGATTTATATGTCTTTGTTGTCATTCTTTAATCTGCGATTTGCTTTATCATTTAAGTCGATATTGAAGAAGTCGACGCCTTAATTCTTCTTGGACTTGGTCAAACAACAAACCATGAATTGTTGTGACTATTAAAATAGTTGTTGAATGCTCCAAACAATCGATGAATTTTTCAAAAACAAATGAGTTTATGAGTCTACACTCAACATGGACTAAGTCGATGCAAATTAGGGTGGCAAGCTTTGGTTATTGATTGTTTCTCTTCATTATTAAATCGTTCCACCTTTGTGTCTGCTTATCATAGAAGTCTGCATTTGTATTTTGTCACATGGGGAGTTGATTTATTCTCCCATTTGTTGTCAATAAGTGGGTCGATCTATTGGTAAGCAATTTGAGTCTTCACTTACTTATTCGCCACCTTTCTAAGATGTGTTAATGGTGTTGTTTTGCATGTTTACTGTTGTCACTGTCATGCTTAAACTGTAGGTAGTATAGTTGCATAGTTGTTGTATAAATAGCAGCAAGTAGTTCATTGTTTGGGACGCATCATTCTCATTCTTTTGGGTGTTATTTTCTAGAGCAGCAATCTGCTTTTTATTATGCTTTTTCTATTTACAATATTCTATCTATATATTGAGGAAGAATCTTGAGACTTGAGAGAGTATTAGTTATCTTTTGAGAAAGAAGCAATTTCCAATTTGAGAGATAAGAAATTAAGGTGTTGTGACTATAGCTAGTCAAACTGGAAAGCTTAAACACAGTCTCAAGATATTCTACTTTTGAATGAGCTATGTCTTGTTTGATTAAACTAGTCTTGTTGCCATTTGCACTTAGAGGAAAGTATTGTTTTCTTTGAAAGAAAAAATGGAAAATATTTACTTTGTTTGCATTGTTTGTAAATACTCCATGATAGGAGAGACTGTTAACATAAGTATTTAATTATACTAAATATGTTGAAGACATAGGTATTTAAATATACTAGATATGTCGAAGAGAATTCTTGACATAGGTATTTAACTATACTAGATATGTTTGAACATGGGTTGCTCGTAGCTAATTATTTGATTATAGATAGCTAGTGGGTTACTTCAAGGTAGAAGAGGTTTAGTGACACCTAGTGAGTTAGAGCCACCGCTTGATTAATGTCAATGCACACCTAAATACAAAGTTATTGTATTGATAAGAGTAGACTCATAGCTTAAATCCTCTTATATCAAAGAGGTGATACTCTCTAATAGAGTCCTCTATTAATATGATAAACTCTTCGATTAAGGCCATGCATGGTGATTGTATTTACTCCATGATAGGAGGGATGTTTTTCATGGGTATTGTTGATAAACTAGATATGACCAAATGTAGACAAGCTTAAGGAACACTCATATCTAGATATTTAATTATGCTATATGGCTAGTAGGCTACTCTTGGGATTGTTATCCAATGAAGGGAGGGAACTAGTAGGTTACTCCTGGGAATTTCACCTAGTGAAGGGAGGGAACTAGTAATTTGCTTTATGATTTGTGTTTCCTTAGGTTGTTAAAGAGATAGATTATCTTGGGGAGTAGCTTTCCTGTGCAGAGGGATTTCCTAGGCATAGATATAATGGCCTTAAGTCAAAATGATTTTTTCATAGTGTAGGTGAATGGTAGACCATCGCTCGATTATACTAAGTGAGAACACTTTGGCCAAAGTAGTGGGGGTGTCTGATGACTCCACTTTGAAAAGTGTGTAAGTTGAGACTCCACTTTCAATTCACTGTGTCTACTTAAATGCATGAGGGCTACCTGGTGTAGGTTATAAATCCTAGTCATATTTGATACAACACTAAGCTCAGAGTGGTATTATGTACGGGGTCACCCAACCAATATCTTCATCGAAGGGAAGGTCCATCTATCATTGATAGATGTGTGGGGGACCGCACATGAGTTTGTGGTTGGTGGAGAAGTGCTTGAGTGATGCTTCTCCTCCTCAACAGGCGACAAAATACCAAGGTTTTGAAAGGAAGATTCCTGGACCATCTATATCTTATGCTCTGAAGCTCGGTGGAGTTGTGTTTGTACATTATTGGAATATTGTAATTTGTGAAATTATTATATAAAAATGGAATCCTCATTGTATATTTTTAAAATATTTGTTCAATATGTTATCTATGCTTTGGGAAGAATTGTAAAATTAGTTTGGATGCAATGGCAAATTGGAATTTTTGCTATTTAAATTATGCGTGTAATTTACTTTATTGGAAGAAAAAAAAT
The DNA here is from genome assembly GCA_007115665.2 of Sequoiadendron giganteum. NCBI lineage: Eukaryota > Viridiplantae > Streptophyta > Pinopsida > Cupressales > Cupressaceae > Sequoiadendron > Sequoiadendron giganteum. The sequence continues at coordinate 641,529,519 of CM021107.1, forward strand.
TATCGCTATGTCGTGGCATCATGTTTTGTTCACTTAAGGCGAAAACATTGGAAATTTTACTATGAAGAACACCGGAGTTGTTACATGTGGTATCAAAGCTACCAGGCTTAGCACTAGAATCTATAAGCTCATTACATAAATGTTACATAAGCCCTATCAAAAGATAATGAGTGAAATGTTCTTACACCAAGTTGGCAAGTGAAAAGAACGTGGTGAAATTAAAAGGAAGATGAGATTCCTAGAAACTTGTCTAAAGTTTGGGACTAGTTGAGAGTCGTCCCTGGAGTGGAAACTCCTAAACCAACAAATTATGATTATATCCCCTTGAATTGCAGAATATTATGCAATCGGGTTATGTAGGAAGGTTAGGAAGAATAACCAATATATACCTTTATCCTACAAATTAGATATAAAACTTTGAGGGATAGAGAAGATTGAGAGAATCTCTCTTAATGATGGCAAATTATAGACAAAGAGTCAAGGATTCTTGGATTTAGGAAGAATACTATGTATCTGTGAGTATGCAGTATTGGCATAATTTGGATCAAAGTAAAAGTCAACGAAGGAGGTATCTAAGAGGTTGGAGAACTCTTGACTTAAATCTAATTTCTAAGAAAGGCTAGGAACTTGTAAGAAAGAAGATAGTACCTTAGGAATAAGTAAAAAGACTAGAATGGTCAGAAAAGAAGTAATCAACAAAGTGGATATGTTTACACCAACCAAAATTGATGACAACAATTTGGGTTTTTGATTAAGATGAGAAGGGAACCAAACAACCTTGATATCTATAAAAGTTATGAGAGAATAAGTAACCAAGAGTTGGGACAAAGTCACTTGGAAGGGTGATTGTAAGAGAATCCTAAAAAGGTAAATCATATTGATTTGACAAAGGTTTGGATAAGTACATAGATTGGTTGGAGTATAAGTATAACTCACCAACATGTCAATAAAAACCAGCATATGATAGAGGTTCCAAAAGGAAATGGAATGTAGTATGATGCTTGTGTCAAATCCATAGAAGTTGTATGGAAACAACTCTCTAAGTTGAAAAGTACATCAAAAAAAGAGGCATGTGAGTATAGATATTCCTCCACAATGAGAATATTAGGAAGAGAATAAACAATGAATGTTAGCTTGAAAATTTGCTGATTATTCATTAGATCTCCTATTGGATGATCCAAAATGTTGAATCTATGAGATAGAAATTCATGATGAATCTAACTTTGGGGAAAAATTATATTCAAGGTATGCCATTTGGGCATGGAAAAGGCAATAGAAATCCAACAACAAGAAATGTTAAATCATTTCATGAAAGAAAATATTTTCTAAGAGCTTAAGTTTGAGTTAATAAAATGTGGAAATACTAAGGGGAAAAGGAAGAGAGTGGATTGACTCGGATTAACTACCCCACCCAACAAAAAACATGGATATGTTTTCGATTTGGAAGAACTTTGACTTCTTAATAAGTCATGTACTGATGACCACAGGGATCAGGTATTGGAAATTTTAGAGAGAAATAGTGGAAAGGTCAAGAGTTGTGACCTATTATCACACCATACCTTGCATATTGTGTTGCCAAAAAGTGTAGTCTTTGGTACTTTTTCACTCATTTTGGTCTTTTCCATTGGATTTTGGCCTTGTTTTACCTTGATTCAACCTTGTAAGCTTGCAATTCAACAATAAACTAATGGTGTTTTACTAAGGTGTTGTGAAGTGTTGTGACAGATTTCCTCACTTTTCTAAGACCCTTTCAACACAATTCACCTAAGCATCAAGAGGACTAGGTCACCGGGCTATTGGCGACCTTATCCCTGTGCTAAGCCTAAAAAAGGGTTTCTATATTTTTCGGTACCCTTTTCCGCAAAACCTGGTCTAGCGAAATTTCTGGACAAGTGGACTAGATCACCCAACTTGGCATAAGTATCCTTCTGTAGATTTCAGACATTTTCTAGAAGATTTTGGGACCCTTCATCTGCAAGTCTTCATTTCCAGGTGCACAAACTCTGTCATTCTATGTTAGTTTCCAGATGGAATACATTTAGGTCATTTTAGATTAGTTTTCATTAGTTTAGATTTAATTTTTTTACATTGCATTCATTAGATTAATATCATTCTACTTTCAATTTTTAGCCACACAACACACACACATGCATCACAACCTTCATCAATCAGCCCTCCCTTTTCAATGCAACCGCCAAAAATCCTATAACCACCAAGCAGTAAGAGTGCCATTCCTACACACCAAGAGCTCCTAGGGTGAAAAACCCTAAGGGCTTAGTAGAGGCAATCCTTTTTCCCTAGGTCTCAGTGTTATGTTTTTGGTGGTTCATTTTGTTGAACCCGACCGTAGACCATTTGCTAGCTTTCTGATTTTTTATTTCATCTTAGAGATTGCTTGCATTGCATTGAAAAAAATAACATTGTTTGCTTCCTAGGGTTAGTAGAAAAAGTGTATTAGTGAAATTTCATGCTAGAATTGCGTATTGCATTGCATTTTCAGCAAGAAAATTCAAAAAAAATTGCATTTCCAGTTTATGTTTTCATCTGAATATCAAAAAAAGCATAAAAAGTAGTTAAAAATTCAAAAACAACACTCCTAGGACTAAGTCGCCACACTGGGCGACCTAGTCCTTTAGCATTATTCTTTGTCAAATTTCTAGAAATTTTCTAGTATTTTATGTATTCCAAATCCTAGTTTTTCCTTTCTGTGTTTTGTTCCAGAATCTTAGTTACAAGCCCTTTTGTCACTTTTTCTTACATTGCCTTAGCCTACACCCCATCCTTAGGGAACCTTGTATGAGCATTTAGTGTTCCTTTGTCGAGACAGTTGTGAGACAAAGTTCTAGGACCATGGCATCTACCAACAACACTATTATTGTACATCTTGGGATCCCTCTGACTTCAACTATTAGTATTGACGATGGTGCATTAGGCTTAGAAACCATCCTTAGCAATTTATTACACCTAGAAGACAATTGGTGATAACAATGACCTCCCACATGATAATTTCTTCCATATCCATGTTGATCTAGTTGATTATCAACATGAAATCAGTCTTGAACCCATCTCTGAAACTGCTATCCCCGCCATCAAGAACCTTCACCGCTTAATTGACCGTGATGATGGCTTACGTGTCATGAAGAGGATTGTAGAAATCTATGAAAAACATGCACCTAAGGCATCCCCTTCACCCACTACTATGTTTGTCCAAGGAGGACCTTCTATTCCTCCCCCCTCAACCATTGCTTCTATTCCTACCTATACACCTCCTAGCGTGACAGCCACTATGCAACAAGTTAGTAATGTGGTACCTCCCCTCACCATCCCCACTAGCATCTCTACTTCTCTTGTGGCATCCTACCCCTCCACCTCTTCCATTGTCCCTACACTTACTATCCCTACCACTTCCCCTTCCAACACCATCACCCCTTCACCTCTCTCCCTTCCACCTCATAGCACTTACACTGACCCTCTTATTACACAACTTTTTCACATTGTAACTTCCATGCAACAGCAAATATCCACCATCAACCAGAGCCAATATGGCTCCCCTACCCACTCCATTCATAGTAATATGTTATCCCTTGACATCCTATGCACTCCCTTGCCACAAGGAATAGAGATACCTAGATTCGAGAAGTATGGAGGGAAGGGTGACCCTTCTAACCATGTCAATTCCTATACTGCCCTATGTAGCAACTTCACTCTTGACGATAAGTTATTCGCTAAGTTATTCCAAAGGACTCTCAAAGATGCTTCCTTGGACTAGTTCTTCTCCCTGCCTAATAATTCCATTAGTTCATTCAATGAATAAGTGGATTCCTTCATTAATCAATCCCAAGTGCATATGGCCCCAAAGAAAACTTTAGCGGACCTCATGAGATGCAAACAAGATAATAACAATAAGATAACTGATTTCATTTCTCGTTATCAGGATCTTTATTCCTTGATTGATATTAAGATACCAAATACCCATCTGCAAAATATGTTCACCAAAAACCTTGTGACACCCCTACAAGATAAATTGACTCTCATGAAGTTCTCCTCTTTTATGCACCTGTGCCAAGCACTATGTGACTACCATAATTCTACTAGTAGTCGTGACTCATGGTCCACTCCTAGTCGTGTTGAAAATTCTAACACCTCTTCCCAATCCAACCCCCAACCATTTTGTAAACCAAACAAAGGGTTTCTCCAATTTAACCCTTCATCCCAAAACCCTCCACCTGTCAATAACCAAGTGGCCACTATTAGGTCTATAGTGCCCTTTAATTATGGAGATCCTAAGCGTACCTTCACACCCTTTCCTGACACCCTTCATAACACCATGACCCAATTACTCCAACAGAAAATGATCTCTCTACCTCTCGTCTATACACATGATCCCAATAAACCATTACCTCCATCTTATAATGCCACTGCTTATTAATACTTTCATCATCAAAACAGACATGACACTGAACAATTCAAGCATCTAAACCACCTTGAATATAGGACCTAATTGATTCGTGTTGTCTATCTATTGCAAGTGTTAATGATAAAAGCAATAAATCCATGGAACCACCCAACCAAAACTTGCAAATCTTTACCAACCCCATGCCTAAACATAATGGGTCATTTGTCAAACCAATTGAAACTTCACCACCTGATGTCATGAATGTGGATTCACAAAATCTACATTTTGTTTCTCTTCCCATGGTAACCCGTGTCACACCTATTAATGAAATGGTAGGAGAAATAGAAATTATCCATTGTAAGGGCACAACAAAAGGACCTCTTGAGATCACCTTTTCTACATAAGACATACTGAGAAATCTTCCTGATGGTCCTCTCTACATAGTTGGTCATATTTATGATAAGCCCACTAATGGGATACTCATCGATCCCACTTGTTGTGAGAATGTGATCATAGAAGAATTTCTAGTATTACATAATATTGATCAAGGTGTCTATAATCGGCCTACTACTTGGGTGAAAACACAATGGTTTTGTGTGCCCGATGATTGGATCGATTGTCTTCCCATTACAAATAGGTCTGAAAACATTGGATGTTACCTTCTCCATTATCCCACAATCGGACCAATTTTATTTATGACTTTGCCACCCATGGCTTCGTTCTATGAAAGCGGTCCCATCCATCATCCACAAGTGTGTGAATTTTCCCATTGAAAATGACATATTCACTATCCACCATAGTGGCTTTAATCCTTTATCCTCCTAGGGTAACTTTTCCCTAGATGTCTTTTGGCCTCACCCCATGGATCCCATCACCCCTAGATGGGATTTTTTCTTCATTTCCTATCAAAATTTCAAATCCAAGAAGATATTTGATCTCTTTCTATACAGAATACCTCCTTCTACCTCAAACTCACCCATCCTTGATGAATCCATGTTGCCACCCGACTCTAATGTGCCTAGTCAACCCACTCCTGAAACCTCTTCCATGTCATCCAAGAGGCCTAAGGATCATGATAGAAATTTTGTCCTCCCTCCCCACACTAAATAGGTCTATAAAGCTAAGGAGAAAGTGGATGAACCACCCATAGTTCCTCCTATCCCTCCTCTCAGGGATGATACACAACCTATGGTGGAATCTCCCACCCCTTCCCCATGCACCTTGACAGAAAATCAAAAAGGAATAAAGAGGCTAGACAACATAGGCGTCGTTGCCATGCTCTCACCCACCAATCTCGTGAGGAAGAACAAACTGAAGATCACAATCCACCCATGCCCAAATACATGCATGTTGATCCTCCTCCTCCACCCTCGCAGCCTGATCCTATACCTCCCACACCACCCCTTTTAAATGCCACTACTGATATTTTCTTACGACCCACCATTGTCATCAACTTAGATGATGATGATGATGATGATGATGAGAATGCTTGAATCGATGAAGAGGTACACCAAACCTTGAATTCACTATTCTCCTCTTCCATGAGCATTCACAAAAATTCTCCTAGGACAAGTGTTGATCTTGACACTAGTTTGGCAATTTCTGGTGTTCCTCTCACTAGTCACCCTCTTGAGTTTTATACTGAGAAAGATTGGGAGGTGGATGACTTGCTCGCATAGTAATGCACATGAACCTTACTAGTCCTTATTATTCTTTTTCTTTTTTGCATTTATGTGTCATGTATTCCTCGTCTTGTTTAATGTTTTCTTACTCTTTGTGACATTCTTCTATATGTACCTACCTTCTTCTATGTGTCGTGCATTCCTTTTCGCTTTTCACTTTTCCTTTTTCTTTTTCCTCTCATTTGGGCATGATGCAAGGCATTGAGACTATAATTTCTCCTTCATGTTGAACCAAATGAACCTCTTTTCCTTTTTCCTATTTTCCTTCATTTGGGGATGATGCAAGGTATTGAGACCACAATGTCTCCTTCATGTTGACCTAAATGAACCTCTTTTCCTTTTTCTTTTTCGCCTTCATTTGGGGATGATGCAAGGAATTGAGACCGCAATGTCTCCTTCATGTTGACCCAAATGATGCTCTTTCCCCTTTTCTTTTGCCTTTCATTTGAGGATGATGCAAGGCATTGAGACCATAATGTCTCCTTCATGTTGACTCAAACACAAGGCTCTTTTTCATTTGTCTTTTTCTTTTTCTTTTTATTTTCCTTTTGGGGGCAATGCAAAGTGTCGAGACATCCTATGTCTCTTCAATTTTGACCCAAAATGACTCCTTTTTCATTTTATTTTGCTCTCTCTGTGTCTCCTCCCAGTTCTATGTTTCTGGGGGAGTGATGATAGTTTCACGCTCTCTAAACAAACATTTCAGCAATGAACATATTGACCCCAAATCCATAGATCCCTTATATGTTGGTGTTTTTCATTTTGGGGGCAACCCCCTTCTTCCTTTGCTTTATTTATTTTCGTATGATGCAACCTATCTTGGACACCTATCACTAGGAATTGGGCTTTTCAAGTAGGCTCTCATGTCCCTTTTTGCATTTTTCCTTTCTCTATTTTAAAGCAATTGCTCACAAAATGGTGTGTAGAAATTCCTTTAAAGTGGGGGCATACATTGGCACTATTTTATTTTCTGCACTTGCATTTTCTTTTTCTTTGTCTATGCTTCCTAGTGCAGCCTTGTCACTTCACATGATGTGTTTCTCACTTTGTGGATGAAATTGGGTGTAATATCCTTCATAAGTGTGACTTATCTTAGCATATTACATTCCTCTTAGTGGCCTAATGTGATGCACTACATCCCCTAAGTTGTGAATCTTCTATCATTTTATAGGTCCTCTCTTGGAGAGATTAAGCATAATGTTCCTTAAGTCAAAGATCTCATATGAACTATACAAGATTCCTTGGAACACTCCTTTTACATTTTTCATTTTTTGTATTTTTCACTTTTGCATTTTTCATGTTGCACTTTTGCATTGTGCATACCTGGCCACCTTGCATAACACAACTTGCATGCTTGTGGTGCCATCTTGCACTTGTTCATGGGTTCTAAGCATCCAAGGCTTTGATTGTCTCATGAACTGCACCCTTGTATTTTGTGGCACCTTATCAAATTTATCAGGAGGTATAACTTTTTTATGGTTGAGCGGGAAGCTCAACTAGCGACATGACTTTCCCCATAGACACCCTTTTGTCTGTGAGTGCATACCAACCGTGTGTATATATCTCACTATCTTTTGGAATTATCACCTGGCGGACAACCAAAATTCTTTTTGGGCCAGAGTGAGTACATCCTTTTCTCTCGGACAAACAGCCTAGATCTAATCCACAACTAGTTGGACAAATGGTCAAAGCTTGATTTGAATTTTTCACATCACTCCTTGTGTGATCTATTGTACTTATGTTTAGTTTTCCATGGGATCTTGATCCTGGGGGCTTGATCATCCCTCTTAATCATAACTCATCTCACCTTACTAGCATGATTACATTAGATCTCGATCGACATGCATGATTCGACTACTTTAGTGTGAGTTTGAAGTTGGTTCATACTAGATCACTAAAATGGGGGTTGAATGTGTCACCAAAAAGTGTAGTCTTTGGCACTTTTTCACTCATTTTGGCCTTTTCCATTGGAATTTGGCCTTGTTTTACCTTGATTCGGCCTTGTAAGCTTGCAATTCAACAATAACCTAACGATGTTTTACTAAGTTGTTGTGAAGTGTTGTGACACATTTCCTCACATTTCTAAGACCCTTTCAACACAATTCACATAAACAACACCCTCTTACATCTTTCTAAGCCTTATGGCAAAGTGTTGTAATGCATTTTCACACTTATCTAGGCTTATCACCCCTAAATTAACCCTTTTCTTATGCTAATTTGTCCCCTTAATGTACTTTTAGTCCCGACTTAAGTGTGTTTCGAGAGGCAAACTTGATAAACTTCATTAAACATAATTTAATTCCTAGTCACCACTTGAAATTGCCCAAGTGGACTAGGTCGCCACCTTGGGCGACCTAGTCCCTTTTGGTATAAAATTCAAATTTAAAATAAAATCTAATAGGAATCTTGCCTCCTAAACCCTAGTATCAGCCTATCATGTTGCATTTCGGGGAAATTAAGGTTTTTCATGTACAAATAAGGGTTTTCACCTTCATGTTTCTCTCTCCCAAGCTCATTTTTACATATCTTCACAAGTACTCTAGCACTCAAGTCTTACAAAGCAAGCAATCAAGCACAAGGGTTTCACAACCTCCATTGGAGCTGCTCTTGCATGTTGCAGACCATCAACAATAAAATTTTGGTAAGTATTTCCATCAAGTTCATCATTCAATATTACTCTCCTTTGATTTGTTTCTCCTTTGGGTTTAGTTACTATTAAAGGGGTTTGACTTAGGCAAACCCCTATTTCCTAACCCCAACATTCTCTTGGTCTTTGCATGTGTTTGTAGGTTTGTATGCAGATTTGGTGAACTAAAAAGTGTTGGAGAAATTACAAACATTCCCCTCAAGTCATATCAAAGCATAAAACCCTAGAAGGAACAACAAGACAAGTTGGAGGTCATTTTCGGGAGTTTCAAACACAGACTACTATAGAGAAAGAAAGTACCAATTGGGACCCACAGAATCAAACCCTTAATCCTTGGAAAGCATCAAGAGGACTAGGTCACCCCTTTTAGCGACCTTGTCCCTATGCTAAGCCTGAAAAAGGGTTTGTGTATGGGTATGTGCAGAATCATCATGGAAAAAACAGGTCCTTAAGTGGCAATGAAAATTCAGAAAATCAGAGTTGGGCAACTTGACATAAAAATTTGAATAAGTTATCTGTATTATTTCAAAAATATGTAAGAATAGAATCTGTGGAAAATTGAATATAGTTTCTAAACTACTAGGTTCATTTTTGTAAAAAAAAAATCTATTTGGTGAAAATTTGAAATTTCAATGCAGTAGTACTAAAATTTCAAGGAAAAAATAAAAAGTAGGTGTCTGTCTGACCACCCTAACCATAATAAAATCATAATATTTTTTTATAAAATTTTATATATAAGTAGAGGACTCATGTTCGGATGTGATGCATATTTTTTTGTAATTTTTTTTCAAATAAATAATTAATTATGAATTTGTTATTATAACTTTTTAAAAATATTAAAACTCGTATTTCTGACCACCTTAACTTGGTCAAAACTTAATGGAATTCATTTAAATTTTTTTTAATCCTATAGTATGCGAAGTATAGAATGTGACGCATCTTTGGGATTCAAAAAATGTGATACTGTTTGAAAGTTATAGATGTTTTTCTATCAAACTATCAATCAGGACTTTAGTCGTAATTCTAATAAAAAATAAATAATTATTATTTATTAGATTCTAAAGAAAATATAATTTATACTGGTAGAAAGTTGAGAAGCTCCTTTACAAACCCTTTTCGTTTTATCAATTTTAGGTAAAATAAAAGTCGTCAGCCACATGGGCGAAGTCTGGAAAAACAAGGTAAGTTGTTAAACACGTTTTACGTGTTGACTTTTAGGATTGGCAGGTCCGAACCAAATCCCGAGCCTAATACCAAGGCATTAAATTTTGTGTCAGAATATCGGATATCCGATTCAAATCGGATATCCGATATCGGATTTGAATTCAATATATGATATCTTTTAGATCAGTTTTAAAACAATTTATACAATCTTTAATATATTATTTAAAAATGCAATTCAATTTATAATTTAATATATATAATATCCAATAAAGTTTATAATGTAATATATTTAATATACAATTTATGGTAATCTCTTACCGAATTATGTATTTAACATATAATATGTTATTAAATGTATAATATTTATATATTATTTCAATATTTTAGTTAATCCATAAATAATTAAATATATATATTACCAATTTATAAAATATTTAAATATTATCTCTTTCCCTCTCGCTCTCTCCACCTCTATCTCTCTCAAGTCTCTCACTCAATCACTCTCTCTCTCTCTCTTTCACACACTCCCCTCTCCTTCTCACTCCCTCTCCTTCTATCTCTCCCTCTCTCCCTCAACTCTAAACCCTCTCTCCCTCTCCCACTCTCCCTCTCCCTCCCCCCTACTCTCCCTCTCACTCTCTCACTCTCACCTCTCCTTCTCACTCCCTCTCCTTCTATCTCTCCCTCTCCCTCTATCTCTCCCTCTCCTCTCCCTCTCCCTCTATCCCTCTCCCTCTCTCTCTCCATCTCTCCCTCTCACTATCTCACTCTATCTCCCTCTCCCTC